>JAXQQM020066430.1:0-68466 GCA_034641835.2 Pinus albicaulis | reverse complement strand
AGCCAATCATGAAAAATGACACCTATTGGTATAGGAGTCTAACAAGATTAATGACCAGATGTCTTCATGAGACTTCAAGAGGTAACATTTTTGCAATAAAATCTATTTCTTGAAGGCTCCAAATCATTTAGCCACCATTTGGTATGACAAAATTTTATCTAATAAATGCTGGCTCCACTGGGATGATGTGCTTCTTTAAAGGCATTACTTAATTCTGTAATTTGAATTCTCTCGAGATGTCGTGGCCGGCTACCTCATCCATTGGCCGCTTTCTTTCTTTGATTTAATGATCTTATTTTTCTCTGGAAATGCTAACAACCATGGAAAACAATGGATCTTTCATCAACAAGCTTTCTACCTACCCAATCCTACTAATCTAACATTTTTTCTTCCTTAGAGTGCACTTGGATTGGCAAACTCTCTTTCAACATTTTATTCTTTTGAAAGCAAAAAATCTAATCTATTTCTACTACTTATTTCTTCATGAACTTAGATTAAACAGTTGAGCCCATATGCTTCTCTACCTAGTCTACTAATCTGTTAGGATTAAACAGTCTAATAGATTTTTATTCTCTAATTGCTAAAGCAGAAATTTAAAAAGCATTCAAGTTAGGTTTGAACAGTCTAACTTGGTGTTGATCTATGGCATAAAAACAAGCTGCACATAGATTATTATTTGCAGAAAATTAAATCAAAATGGAAGGCTTAAGATCTGAAAGTTTACTCATCATGGCCTTCTCTTTTCTTTATAGCTCTGTTTTGACTTTATTTAAGTTGTTTCTCCTTTGCCATCTGGTTCAGATTTTGAGCTAATTAGAACCAGATTTTTATCCTTTTTGACTCAAAAAAAAAAAAACAAAAAAACAAATTTGAGTCATTCTCTTTTTGAAATGTTAGGTTCAGATTTTAAGTATGTTTGAACCTTTGATTTCTATCCTAATCTATCTACTGATAATTCAAGATTATACAGTTTGGCAAATCGAAATCACTATCCTATCAACAGAAAATTTAAAGGCTAATTAGTCAAGATTAGGCAGTTTGACTAACTAGAAGTGTGTTTTTCAGGAGTGGCATTTAAGCTTGCACAATTTCAGATTTTTTTCTCTTTTTGGTATGGGGCTGTACCTTTCTTTTTTTACAATCTGCCCTCTTTTCTCCTTTTTATTGTTTTTGTATTTTATTTTTATTTTTTCTTTCAAGACAAAAATCAACAACTAACTAACTGCTCAAAGCTGAGCTTTATTGACATTCCTATCTAACCTAAACTAATCTTGGAGTATTTACATGTTTAGCTGATGAACTCTCTTTTCCAGTACAACCAATCCAATAAATGATTCCACGATTGGTCCTTTTTCATCTCCTTGGGCAAGCCGGACAAACAGGGCCACTCCCATTCTTTTTGTTTTTTAGCAGCAGTGCTAAATAATCTTCTTACTTTTGGTAATACATTGCCCCTAATGACCTTGATCCCTTCTTCAAATGCCTTCAAGAAGTGAGCATAGGGATCTTGAAATAGTGCCTGGTTAAGAGTGTTTGGAAAATGTGTTTTAACCAGGATCATCTCTTTTTTCTCCACTGGATTAAGGCAGAGATTCTTATGAGAAACAAAAACTTCCTTATATTCATTATTATCTGAACTAGAGGATTCATCATATATTACAGGGTTGTCCTCTTGTAGTTCTGGTATGCTCTGATTCCATGGATTGTGCTTTGTGAAGAGATCATCATGTTCTTGAGCAGTGGTATCTCTTATTACTTCAACCTTTTTAGGAGGAAGCTCCTTATCTTCATCCTGCACAAGAAATTTCTCTTTCTTTTCAACCTCAACATTACAACTAGTAGATTGTTGACCCCTAATTATGTGAAAGCTATTTCTGATGAATTGGATGGGCTGATGGTTGCTTTCAAGCTGATGATAATGAATTTCATGACACCAATCCACTGCTGGTTGCCCTGCATGATTAGTTTTTGTTTGGAGCTCATCATCATCATCAGATTGATCAGAAGTTGAAAAATCATTAGTATACACAATTTCACCAATCAAACATATTGGGTTATCATTTTGTTCCTCTTTGAGCTTTTCTACAAGTTTATTTTCTGTTTCAAGACAACAAGATTTAGTAGATAAATGAGTAGGAGTGTTTTGTTCTAATAAAGAATTGAGGGTTGGTTGTTTATTTAATATCTGATCAATTTCTTCCTCTGTAAAAAGAGAAGGAATTTTCTCTTTTCTTTGGACAGAAGAACAAAAGTCCTTTCCCTCTTGTGTTAACTGGTTTTGAGGCTGGATGTCTTCTTGAGCCTCTTCTAGGGAAATATTACTTGTGCTTTTAGGGGAATTTTGAGAATTCTCTTCCTTTTCCTGATCTATCTCAATTTCAAACAACACCTCATGATTTTCATGGTAGTCACTTTGACTGTAAGGTTCATGAGTTGTTTCAAGTATATTTTCAGGATGCCATTTTTCTTTGATAATCTAAAATGAGGCATAATATAGAGGCAGAGACTCTGGTTGTGTTGTCTCTTGTCTCATTTCAGATTTTGTGAGTCCAAGATGGCTTATGTTTTCCTCAAGGCACTGCTAACTATTAGTTTTTGCAATCTGGTTATGGAGTTCTCTTAATAGCATGGTACAAGATATAGGTAGATAATCAGAAAATTCCTGACAACTTTTTTCATTGCTTTCTTTGTAATCTTGTTCACCTTCTTTTATAAAGTCTTGATCATCATCTATATATTTCTCATTGTCTAGGTCTTGTAATGGTTGAGTTTGTTCTTGATTTAAAAGAAAAAAGGGTTGCTCTTGATTATAAATATTCTTATAATCTTTCAAGAAAAGATTAAACTCATGAATGGTTGTTAAAAGATCTTCAGGATGCATTTCTTCCAGAGATTCCTCATTATCTATAATGTGTTGGGTGATGTTTTGTGATGGATCATAATGTATTTCACCTAATGATAATGATGTAGTGTTTTCTTTATAGTTCTCATAGAACAAATATTCAAGGTCTCTTAAAGAAATCAAACTACTAGATCTCAAGCATTCATACCAATCCCTAGCTTTTCCTTCTAATGTTGCCATGAACATTTTCATTAGGTAGTCTTCATGCCATTGAAACTTGAACTTCCACACATGTATATGAAACTTGATGAAATGTAGCAAGGGTTTATCAACATTTTCACTCTGAAAGGTAGCTAAGTTTTCTAACCAATCTACTTCAGGCATTTTGTATGGGAATCCAGGGATATGCTCCCTGCTCATTGGGGCATACCTTCGTTTTATCTTTGGAATAATTTTATAAATCAAGAAAGAGGTCACTGTGTCTATTCAACCAGTTCAAAGTCTTCCACCAGTGGAGTCGCCAGGTGGAAGATTTTGAACTTTGTTGTCCACCAACAGCATGATTGGGTTTGGTTAATGCATTCCCAGGAGAGCTTACAAGGACTAATGAAGTGATAGGCCTACTGGAGGCCAGTGGAGTCACCAGGTGGAAAATTTTTAGCTTTTGTGAAGGTAAAATGTTTTATGGTTCCACCACCATGTTTATTGTGAAGCCAAACTGAAATATTTTTGGGTTTTTCTGAGTTTCTATGGTTGTTTGAAAGACTAAATGAGTTTATAAGAGCTTGCTAGGTGACTATGAACTCAGGGTCGCACCGTGATCACCATTATGTTGGTGTCCCGTGTTTTGATAGTTTGGAAAATCAAAAGACAAGGCAACATCAGAACCAATCTTTAGAGTCCCAGGATCTAGTCCTCCTATTCTCAAAGAGGGATCTCTCGAATATTTGTTTGCAAAGGTTTATCTTGTGTGCTTAGAGTATTGATTTTAGTCTAGTTATTAAGTGCAGGTGTTTTTTTGTTTGTTTGGTTGGATTGAATTGATACAGCAAAACTGAAAGGTCTAGGAAAGATACACAGAATGGAGAAACATTTGGTTCATTGGGAAATGGAGTCAAAAAGAGGTCATAACATACTCATCAATGGATATGGGATATCAGAGGGAAAATCTAACTTGGCCACAGGATCCTTTGGTTTTTGGAATGAGATGGACATAAATGATTAGGAAAGAGAAGTTTAATTCTCAACAAAGGGAATTGGGAAACACAATTTGAACAATAAAGAGCTTTCTGATAAACAGGGCCAACCATGAATTCTACAAATCACACCTTTAAGCAAACAATGATTCCAAAACAACTTTTAAAATGAAATCTAAGATTCGGGGAACACGCTATTTCCTCAAAGATTTTATTTCAAATGACTTAGAAGACATAAAAGATTCACTGATAATTGTGGTCATAGAAGAGGGAACACCTAACACATCTATTATTACAACTATAAAGACCTTCAAGGCAACTGTTTAAGCAAGGACAAAGGGCAAGATCAGAACAGACCTCCTTGATTCACTGTAAACAAGAAACTTCAAAGGGAGACTTCAATAACAGTTTTTAAGTGGCAGCAGACAAGCAAGGAAAACCATAAATCATGTTGAAACCAAATATTCGAAATATTAATGAAATAAACAAGCATGAAAACTAAAGAGAGAGATTAAAGACTCCAAAATACTTCAGCAGAAGAAAACATAAAACAATGAAGGATGAACAAGTCTAAGGTGCTTCCAGGAGTCATTTCTTAGCCTAAAACTTTCAACCTACTGTAGTAAGAAGTTATGGAACATAATGAAAACAGGGGAAAAACATTAAACAGTTCAGAATAATTCACCAACAGCCAAGCTCATGGATCCAATGATAGAGCCTTCTCAGTCACAAGCATGCAACAACATCATCAGGGCTTCCAAGACTTCAATTTCTTCATCAACTTCAACAGACTATGTATTTATTTGAGAGAGTTTCAGCATTACAACTGGTGATCAAACAACAACAACCAACCAATAGTTACTCGTCTTCTACAGAAGTATTTATAGAAGGATGAGGAGGTGAGATCTAACAAAAGATCTTAAGGACAATTAATATAGAGTGATGACTTCTCGGCCTTTGAAAGGGCTCGATGACGAATTTTACAGGTGTTTCACTGTATTAACTGTTTTACAATTAATATCAAAAGCTCAGTGGGAGCTTTATTGACTTTTAGGCTCTATCCAGGACGAAATAACTCCGCTGATATTTGTTTGCATTAGTTTCCTTAGTGGAATTAATTGCTTGGTTGTGCTGTGAGGCAAATATTTTCTTAATCAATAACTTCGGCCTCTGTTTGAATGGTTTGAGGCAACAGGCGGCTCTGTGGTAGCCGAGAGGAATCAATTCACCTCAAATGTGATGGTGGAGGCCTTTCTGTCTGTTAAACACTTATGATGTTCTTTTATTGGTTTTTTAATTCTGGGAATTAGGCTTTTGATAATCATTCTTAGCCGTAATTCCAAAATTTGTCTTCAATCTTCATTCTGTTGTGCTATGTATTCAAAAACTGATACTCTTTTGAATGTGATTTGAATCACAGTGTCTTGTCGACGTGCAGGCCGCACAGGTCTCTTATGGTATCAGCGCTTCATGATGCGCTGACGGATCATGGTATCGAAACCTTTTAAATGGATCCCTTTAATAAAAAAATCCTGAAATATCGTCACCCTTTGGCTTTTATTTTCCCTTTAAAACATTCGAAATCCATTAGATCTTTCAAAAAAAACACAAAAATTACAAAATCCTGCATTTATTTGGTAAACTGCTTTAGAGGGTGTCGGGAGAGAGCGTGGCCGTTGGATGGCTTCATCCAACGGTGGAGATCTCATAGAAGAGGCAAAAAGGAGAGTGGGGAGAATAATAAGACGTAGTGATTTTGGACCGTCCGATCTAGACACATGGACGGTCCAAATCCAATCGGAGGATCGCAATCGAGGGTGGCGAGCAACTGCACCGATCGAAAGTTGCAATGCGATTAATTGTAGACCATCGATCTGCAGATCAGATCGACGGCGGGTGAAACATCGGGGGAAATCGCAGTCGGTAGTCAGAAGTGAGGCGATGTGATTGCGCGATCGGGCCATCGCAATCAGCGGTGGTAAACACTTAAACCGCACCAAAGGAAAATTTCCGATACGATTGGGTGCCTGGTTGCGGGGCTTGGTTTTATATAGACCTCCGATAGGCCCCGGGCTTATGTATATAGGGGCTAATCGGGGTCAGGCCTTCAGGCCTGGGCTTTTCAATCAACCTATTTGAAAAATTGCGATGCGATTCAGCGCCTCGGGACTTCAACACTTGGTCTCGGGGGAAAAGACATATGAAAATAAAACGGTGGGGGAGTTAATATATATGGGCCCTAATCGCATCGGAAAATTTTGATGCAGCCTTTTCAATCTACCCATTGTAATTCCCCGATGCGATTGCGCAATCGGTCTTTTAATCTACCCATTGATATTTAACACGTGATTTGGCTTTTTAGATCAAAACTTTGGAAAAATGGGTTTTTGGGTTTTACAAAGAAAAAATAACGTCGGAGAAAATATATTACAAGGTTTTAAGCGCCAAAGGCGGGCCCATGGGTTATATGAAAAGATAACGAGATCGGGGGTTCTAAATCCAAATGCTAATCGCATCGGAGTTTCGGAACATGGTAAAAGACTTGCGCTCATTGATTTATTTCCAATGCGATAAGTGCTGATGAGACTAGCGCTTGGTTTTTATGGCAAGGGCACATGTGGGGAAGTGGTTAGGGGGTTTAGCCAAAGGGGCTAAAGCCTGTAATAAAGAACATGAAATTTTTATGATTTTTCAATGTTTTTAAAGGGATTCGAGCGTTTCGGTAAGGCTAAAAATTGGGTTTTAAACCTTACAAAGTGGATTTTCATGAATGGAAGAAGGAAAATCATGAAAAAATAGAGGAATTTTATGGAAGAAAGAGGTAAAAATTGAAGATTAGTTTTGTGGTGGAAGGAGAAAAGGGTCTTTGCAACACTGTTTTGACTTATGAAAATAGCAGAATTTTCAGAGTACGAAATGGAAACAATAGTAAAGTTTAAGATTAATGACCAAATGTCTTCATGAGACTTCAAGAGGTAACACTTTTTTCAATAAAATCTGTTTCTTGAAGGCTCAAAAATCATTTAGCCACCATTTGGTATGACAAAATTTTATCGATGGCTAACACCTACAGTAATCCCAGTCATCATAGCAGCAGTGCCTTCAACTTTAGGAGAAAATTTGGCACCCAAAGAGCCACTCGCCACTGCAGTTCCAATGACTTCTTCAACAACTTCAGTAACTGAATCCTCCACAACAGTGTTGCCACCTACAGATGAAAGCAGTCAACTAGTAAAGGAAATGGAAGAGATGTCCTTAAAGACCAATGAAATCAATAGATTGACTAAGATAATTGAAAATCTTGAGAAGACAAACAAAACAACTCAGATAGATGCTAAAATACATGATCAAAATTCCCACAGATTCAATGAAGAGGTAAAGAAGCTACAAAAATAATTAACTCTCAAGGATCAGATATCATATATTAAAAATTACCTATTGAATAATGTAATTTAAGCCATCCATGATGTTTGGCCTTCAATTCAGGCAATTTTTGAGCAGAGAGGGTTACTATTGGCAGCCCAAGCAGAGATCCAAAAGACACAAGCTAATTTAGCTGATAAACCATAACAGGATGTAAGGTTAATAAATTTCCTCAACAGCAAGAATAGACAAGAACTTTAAGAATTAAAAATCAATGACAGGACAACAACTATCCTAGAAATTAGGAATGTTACCACCAAAAGAAATTTGATGAGGCAGCTTGAAGAGAAATGTGAAGGAATGAATACTTCTATCACTAGATTCATGGTTAAATTCACCAATTTAAGGCAAAAGGAACTTCCTGATATCATGGTTATTAATGATAAGTTAATTCCTCGAAATGATTATGACAAGAAAATATGAGAACATGACAAGGAGCAGGTGAACAAGCCAACAAGTCAAGGTATTCCCACAGGAAAAGTTTTGAAGATTTGTTTTATTTGCAGTATGAGATCAAGAATTTATTTGTCATCAAGCCCACATTTTCTAGGTACATTGAGGCTGATGATAATTTTAGGAAACTCAAGAATATTCAAATTCCTAAAAATGAGGATTGGCAAGCATTGACTAATTTTCTATGAAGAATGAAAGGCAAATAAATGAAGAAGAAAAAATATGTTTGCTGATTTCACTATCAAAACAGATTTTACAGCAGTAAAGCAGTTTCACTGAAGATAAAGAGTATCCGAAATGAAAGAGTATCAGTGAGAAAGAGTATCAGCGAGAAATATTATTAGTGAAGGCAAGTTAGATTCTAAAAAATATCTAAAAAGCCAGCAAAGAGGACACATATGTTGGAAATATTGTCATTGATGGCAAAGGATATGGCAAAGGAATTTTCATCTAAATGTAGGAGAGAAGAACAGAAAGAATGCATCTACAGTTTTAGCTACAGAGCTGCAGTATCAGTCAAGGAAACAGGGACAAAGAGGTTATACTAGAATTGAAGATGGAATATGTATGCATCCTGTTGGAAGATAAAGAAAATCTGTGTTTGGTTGAGTTTCAATGATACTCTGTTAAGTGGAGGATACCCAGAGCAATTGGGGTATTGATTGGTTCATTTCTCGTACGAAATTCCCTACAACTCTGTGATCTATGGATAGATTCATGCTTTTGTATACGATATCGGGTTGCTAAGGTCATGGCAAAGTGAAGTGAATCTGCATAATGGAGGGGTTTAATGGTGCTCTAGTTCTGTAAGTTGTTCGAGGAACCAATACGATTGACAGTAGAGTTATATATATATATATTCATTGAATATATGATATGAACCTTGGTGACTGGGTTTTGAACCTCTGAATGCTCGCAGTTATTCGCCTCTGCCTCTGCATAAGTATGAAAGGTCTATGAGTCTCAGCGTTGACTGTGTAATAGAACCTGGACTATGAATAAACCAAATATATATAGAAACATTGAAGCGGAGCTTTAAATCGTTTGAATAATAAGGCTGACGGAACCATGTGTTAAGGTGGAACCGTGACCGAGAGGAATAGTGACGACGGTGTGGAGCGAAACCGTGGGTTTCTTCGCACCACCTTTCAGCGATACGCAGTATTTCCTAGATAGGGAGCGATTCCATACAGGTGTTGACACGTGTCCCTGCAAAATCTCCAAGTGCACAATAACGATCGTCCATCGCATGTTAACAATCGACCAAGGATGGCCAGTGAAATTTCTTTTGCGCCGTCGATCTGAAAGGGGGCAATCGGACGGTGATCGTGCGTCGGACTTGCCCGGAGTTTAATCAAGATGTGCGAAGAATAACACAATGGACTTGCGCGAAGTTTATTTTGGTACGGAGGGGCGCATATGTGGGCCAGGGGTCAAAGTTTTATTAATATTAAACTATTCGAAAGCATTGGATTTTTATATAAATCCCGGATTAAAAGTTCATTGAATTTTTAATTAAAAATAATATTATGGGGGCAGTGTAAAGAAATAAAAACCCCGAGGGCCAAACTATTGGAAATATTGTAAAAATAATACCATTAGTGGTTGAAATGTTTTTTGCCTCATGGTTTTAATAAGGCGAGAACTATATAAAAGGAAAAATATCATTATTCAATTGGGATGTGTGGTTTGACGAAGAAGGAATTCCTCTAAGGAATATCTGTATGGACAGACGACATGCTTAATTGATGATTCTGAGTCCATGATGCACCCATTGAGATATTGATCTAAAGGTGATGAGTCTTGAGATTATTCAACAGAAGAAACGATGAAGAGCTAGTGCATGTCTGCTGAAGAACACATATGAATCCAGGTAAGTTTTTGTAGATCTGGCCTGCTCTGCAAACATATTATTATTACAGATCTATACAAGAAAAGTACATATATATATATATATATATATATATATGCGAGTCATCTACATTGAAATTGCATATGACAGTTGGGGTTTCTGAATATTAATATACACAGAAGGATACACGGGATGTTGAATGCATATATTCTCTGAAGTCTGGATCACTTCTGATATTTAGGTTACAGTGGTCTACTGTTCTGTTATGAAGAATTGGGCAAAATATGTTTGTTGATAATTGAATAAAGGGTGCGTTGAAACTGATTGATCCAGTGTGAAAATTGAGGAAACATAATCCGCAGTGAGTCTGAGGGTTGAAGCCTTCATTTTGGAAGTAGAAGCTTCCTGCCAGTAGAAACTGGTGTTATGTTCAGGGGGTTGAAGCTCCCTTCCAGGAAAGGCTGGTAAATGAGAGAAGGTTGTAGCCTTCTGCAGGTGGGTGCCTGCATGCTGATATGAGTCTGCATCAGCATAAAATTGTAAAAAAAATTCTGTATAATAAATATTGAAGACTGAGATTACAGCAGCGGTGGTTTTCTCCCAAATTGGGTTTCCACCTTAAATCCTTGTGTTCATGTGTCTTACTCATATGTGATGGTTTATTCTGCTTACTAGACATCTGATGAATGATAAAATAACCTAAGAGAAGAATTAAATACATAATAAGATCACTGATTGCACTCTTGTTTTCTTAAGAATATACAACAGCTGGTTTCTATAAAGTAGCCTAAGGGTTTCAGTGGGAGAAAAGAAAAAGGTTTTGGTTTGCTCTAAATACTGATTCACCCCCCCTCTCAGTATTTTTCCCAACAATTGGTATCAGAGGAGGTCCTTCTGAAAAAGCTTAGTCGCTAGAAGGAAGATCAAGCAACATGAGCAATCAAGATGGAATAGCATCTATCAGGCCTCCGCTCTTTAATGGAAACAATTTAATCTTCTGGAAAACAAGGATGAGATCCTATCTTCAGTCTCTAGGAGCAGAGGTATGGGCAATCGTTGAACAAGGATATCAATATCCAGCTGCAGTACCAACAGATCCAACGGAAAGAAAGAATTATGAAACAAATGCAAAGGCAGTCAATGCTCTATTGGGAAGTCTAACTGAATCAGAATTCGTCAAAGTCATGCAGCTGAATACAACCAAAACAATATGGGACAAAATCATTCTAAGTTATGAAGGTGATGCAAAGGTAAAAAGTGCTAAACTCCAAACTCTTAGAATTCAATATGAGAATCTAAAAATGGATAATGAGGAGAGCATTTCCAATTTCTTTTTACATCTTGATGATATTGTAAATCGTATGAGAAATCTGGGAGAAACAATAACCGAATCTACCTTGTTTGAGAAAGTCTTAAGATCACTCACAACAAAATTCGAGTCTAAGGTCTCTGCTCTTGAAGAAAAACAGGATCTTCAAAATCTTACTGTGGTGCAACTTACGCATTGATAAGTGACAACACAAATACTGTGTTGACCTGGTTCTCAGCCTCAGAGGCCAATTGCTGTATTGTTTGGGCGCTGATCTATATGGGCTAGCGAAGCTCCCGAATTTTCTGCTTGGCTGCCGTTGACGTCTCCTCTACTTGCTGAATTTGAACCTCTAGCGCATCCGCCTGGGCATACATTTGGTCCAGCTTAGAGGGGTTCGTAGCTTCTTGTATTTCCTTAGATATTTGCTACAACTGGGCCGAAATCGGCTGTGTCTTCACTGTGAGGGTCGTTGAGCATTCCTGCAGACCTTTCAGGAGGTCGTAGGCATCTCTAGCTGCAGTACTGAGGACTTCTTGCATCTTGGTTACCTGGTGTTGTTTCTCTGAGATTTGTGTTGTGTAAACTGTTGCTGGGTTGGGCAGCGCCTGTCGTGCTGCCAATGCCACCTTGAGCTCTGTATTCTCTCGGTGGAGGTTGGAGTATGCCACCCTGAGGTGGATTGCCCGCTCTACTACTATCGTTTCTTGCACATCAGCTGGTATCTGACTGTATTGGGCCGTCAGTGTAGGCCACACTTCCCTGAAAACCCTGGCCACTTTGTCCAGCTGGTTCTGTAGCTGCTCGTTTTCCATTGTGAACTTCTTATGTTGTTCAGTAAGCATGATTATCTGCTGCTGTTGTTGCTCACATTTCTGTTGTAGCTCTGAGTGGAGCCTTTCTGCCTACTATGCTGCCCTCTGGATAAAGTGGTATAGCTGAGCTGTCCCCCATGTCTCCATGCTCTCTGCCCCTAAAGTACCCTGATCTGACTGCCGCTTTATCAGTCATATCAGGCTTTCATTGGCCATATTTTCTGAGATTGACAAGGAGAGAGCCCTCCCCCGACCTGGTAGGGCTAGCTACCAGGTTAAGCATGGTATGATGTTACCCTAGATCCTACCTTTCTTAGCCTGAGGTAGATTTAGGCCCTAACACCTCCACTGTGCCATTTTCCTATGGATGATACAGGCTACTCTTGTGGTGTTGTATCAAGAATTGCTGCAGGAGAGACTTAGTTGTCTCATTGATGAAATTTCTACCTTGGTCGCTGGTTAGGCTTCTTGGGCACCCAAATCAGCTAATTATGTTTTAAAAAATAAATCGAGCAACAGTATCTGCAGTACAGTTCCTTACTAGCATAGCTTCTGCCCCTCGGGTCAAGTAGTCGGTCGCAGTTATGATGTACCTTACCTTTGAATTTCTTGCAGGTGTCGCAATAGGTCCCACAAAATCTACTGCCCATTTCTCGAAGGGCTGGAGTTTCCTTACGGGATGGAGCGGTAGCTCATCCATGTGGGAGGGTCGTCCAGTTCACCAACATACATCACATTTTTGAACAAACTCTTTACTGTCCTTGTGCACTGTTGGCCACCAAAGACCTGCTTGCAGTACTTTACGTGTCGTTGGTCTTGCTCCCATGTGCCCTCCCGCAACCTCGGTGTGGCTTTCCCATAGTATAGCTTCCCGCTCATGATATAGAACACATCTCCGAAGAACTTGGTCCAGCCCCATATTTTATAGTTGCCCTGCGATCAGCTGATATTCCACTGCTCGAACTACCAGATGTTTCTTTTGTGTGGTAGTGTACTCCTGCGGACACTGTCCCGTGGTGAGGTAAGTTGCTATTTCATTCAGGTAGTCGGGGATGGCTTCTACTCTGAAAATATCAGCGTCTAGTAGATGATCATCTAGAGAACCTCCACTTTCGCCATTCTCTAGACGGGATAAGTGATCAGGCCCTACATTGAGCCTTCCAGGCTTTACAATTACTTCGAATGTGAATTCTTGGAAAAGTAGGAGCCATCGGCAAATCCTCCCTTCTAAGACTGGTTTTTTTACCAGATATTTTAACGTGGAATGATCTGTGAAGAATTTGAACTTACCTCCCAATAGGTAGTGCCGAAACTTTTGGAGTGAGTACACCATTTCCAGAGCTTCTCGCTCTGTTGTCGTGTATTTGTGCTCTGTTGTTGATAACTTGCGGCTGGAAAAATACACTGGATGATCGACTGAGTTGTCCCTCGGCTAAGCTAGAACCGCACCAAGCATAATGCTAGATGCGTCAATGTGTACATGGAACTGTTTTTCCCAGTTCGGGTGGACTAGTATCAGTGCACTTGCCAATTTTTCTTTCAACATGTCTAGTGCCTCCTTGCAACTATCCGTCCACTGAAATTTCTCTGATTTTTTTATCAGTCTCTCCAAGGGCGCCATTATTTTGGCATAATTGCGGATGAAACGCCGGTAGTATTCTATGTGTCCCAGAAGTGACCACAGTTGTTTGACGGTCTCCGGAGCCTCCATATTGACAATCACTATGAATTTAGCCAGATCTACACAGATTCCTTGATTACATACCACATGCCCCAGCAAGGTCTCGAATGGTACAGAAAATATGCATTTCTTCCGATTCAATGAGATATGTAGTTGTCTACACCGATCAAACATTACTCTTCGCAAGCTCACATGGTCTTTCAGCAAATTATACACAGTCCAGTCATCCATATAGACTTCTAGTAACTTGTGGATGTATTCTCGGAACACTGCTATCACAATGCGAGAGAAGATTACGGGTGCATTCTTCAGTCCGAATGGCATCACATTGTACGTGAAGGCGCCCCATTCGATAGTGAAGGTTGTCTTTGTCTTTTCTTCTTCTGCTTTTCTCACCTAATGGTAACCTGAAAAGCCATCCATGAAGGAGTATGCTTCGTTCCCTGCAACATTGTTGAGAACTTCATAACTAAATGGGGTAGGGAATGGATCATGGATACAGGCATTGTTGAGGCTTCTGTAATCCACGCAGACTCGAATCTCTGATTTCTCCTTTTTTCTTTGTATAAAAAAGGGGCTTACCCATTCTGCCTCTTCTACGGGGAATATGAGCCCAGCTTTCAGTATTTTGTCGATCTCTGCTTTCACTTTTTCCTTCACACTTTGGTTTAACCAATATGGTCTATGTTTGACAGGCCTAGCATCAGGCTTCAATATTATTCTCATTTCCCCCATATCTACTTTTATGCCTTTGATATCTGCTACTAATGACGGAAACAAGTCCTCATACTCCTCAAGCAAACTGAATATTTCCTTTGTCATCTGCTCATCCCAGTAGTCTCCAATGGTCGCTAGCTTGAGTTTTTCCTCTGTCCCAATGTTTACCTTTTTAGTTCTGAGTGGCAGGAGGTGGATTCCTTCTGTAGTTGGTTCTTCTTTAATGTCCCTCTCCCCCTCTGTTTCTTCAAAATACAGATGTCTGAGGTCCTCCAGAATGTCATTGTCCATCTCACTATTAACCTTCTAACATGCCACCTTTTGTTGGATACCCTGGTACCACAGTGACTGCTCGTCCGTCTGTAGATTATCAGGGAAGAACAATACCTTCTTGATTTCTTGCAAAACTTGTGTAATCTACTATGTTTTTCCCTAAAAGGTGAAACACTTTATGAATTTCTCCGCAACCTCCTGCCAATCTTGGGTCCCTCTTCTCTTTTCCTCCGTTAAGTACCAGGCTCTCGGGATCACATCCAAGTAGTGGATAAACTTGTGGAGCCACAATTCCTCAGGGTAGTCATCAGCTCACCATTGTGCTTCACATTCTTTCATATGGTTTACGGGACTTGTGTCCCCTTGGTACCGATCCCTCCACCTGGGATCCTTGTCCTCTTGAAATCTAGCTTTCATTGCTACCGCCACTTCATCCCATCGCGTCAGTGAGTTGCGATGGTTACTCCACCATCCTGCAGCTGTGGATTACAATGCCACGCCCATCAAGGGTATCCTCTAGTCTTCTGGCACCGTGGTTTCTACCTTTTCTATAAAAACACTTACAACATTCATATCTGACAATATTGGGTATCCTTGAAGTTCAGCTCCAATCCGATTGAATCTTGCAACACTGGCACACCTCCTTGTGTTTGTTTCGTAGCCCCCTTGCTGCCAATCATCCCATGCCAGTTCTGATCCCAGTTCTGATCTTTTAATACTTCTCTAGCTTACCAAGCCTTCTGCTGTCAGGTTGATGTAGTCTTCCCTTCTTTTGGCGGTCATCTGGTAGAGATGGTCCAAGAGCTGAGCATCTTCTCTGTTATCTACAGTCTCGGTATACCTCGGTCCTTGGTAGGGGTCAAGCGGTTGGGTGACTCTGATTTCCCCGTCCTAGAAGATCATGAGTTCTTTCTTTAGATCAATTACCGCATAATTTTCAAAAGCCCAATCGATCCCCAACAGTGCTGGGTACGGATCCTTGTCCCCCATGATGTCAATGACTTCGAAATCCGTAAAAATTTTCACCCCTGCAATGTCGACCTCGACATTCTCCAGGAGGCCGATGGGGGCAATGCAATACTGATTTTCCATCCAAAGCTGGATCGAAGAGTATGTCAATCTTGGCCTCCCAAGCGCTTCCCAAGTTTTTCTTGGCAGGATGTTGACATCGGATCCCAGATCAAGCATGGTGTCCTTAATCTGGAATCCCACCACTTGTGTATTTACTCAGAATTCCTTTCCTGTCCTACGTTTGTTTCTTTTTATTATCTAAACATAGTTCTGGTCAATTTCTGTTGCTTCTTTTTCTCTTGTATTCTGTTTTAGCACCCCCTCCAGGTTTTGCTTCAGTCGTTTCAGTATTGGTGCATTGTTAACAATCTTCAGGAACAAATGGAACCATTCCTGGATTAAGGCTTCATTAGTATTCTATGTCTCCTTATCTTCTGGGATTTTGTGTAACTCAATTCCTTTGTTTCCCCCCAGCTGGGTAAACATCTCTGCTACTTCTTGGAGAATTGTTTCTGTCATTTGGGTTTGAACAAGAGCTTTGGGGATGCTGGCTGGACTACTCTTATGGGGTCCATGGCATGTGAATATTCCCTTATTCTTTTTCTGCCTCGGGTCACTATGGCCACGTTTTGCATCGGTTGGGCTCTCGTTAGCCTGGGTTCCACATTTACTAGATTCACCCCCCTCTATCTGGCCCTTTCCTTCCATCTTTTGATGAGCTCCGGGCAGTCTTCTGTTGTGTGTGAGTTGACACGACATTGCGAGCACCAAGGTCTCCTAGGAAGTGGACACTCTCTAGCCACATGTCCCTCCTGGTCATAGTTATAGCATCGTACTGAACCTCTACCTCCTGTTCGACCCCCTCGCATGCCTCCTCCTCTTCCTTGGGGAGCTTCATTTACTCTGTATGATGGTCGATCCAGCTGCTCCGCCAGTGCATCCAGCGTTCGGCATTATTCTGTTCTGTGGGTTGTCGAGGCACATAACTCACAGTATACATTATTTGGAACATTGGAATACTTCTGTAGGATCGGACACATGCGGGGTTGATGACCCATACTTTTACATACCTCATAATATTCATTGGCGGCTACACCTGGTTGTGCAGGGAACCCTGCATATGGTTGTTATGGTGGGTATCTCCCTTGGGTGTTGATTTTCATGACTGATCCCAGAGGTTGGGTCCCTTGCGCTCCTGCCACCAATGTCCCCATCGTTGAGGCTCGCAACCGGGGGCATTCCGTGGCCAGTGCGTCCAGTGCTCGACATTGTTCTAAGCTGTGGGTTGTCGAGGCACATAAATCATAGTATACATTATTTGGAACATTGAAATACTTATGTAGGATCAGAGACATGCGGGGTTGATGACCCATACTTTTACATACCTCGCAATATTCATTGGCGGCTGCACCTAGTTGTGCAAGGAACCCCGCATATAGCTGTTGTGGTGGGTATATCCCTTGGGTGTTGATTTGCGCGACTGCTCCCAGAGGTGGGGTCCCCTGTGCTCCTGCTGCCGATGTCCCCATCGTTGGGCCTCGCAACCGAGGAAATTCCATGGCTACATGTCCCTCCACGAGATAGTGCATGCACCACACGTTGGGTCTCGGTGGTCACATGGGTTGCATTTCCTTAAGTTTCTCTGTCAGACTGGATATCTGATGTTGCAAATCCAGTATGGAGGGGTCCTGTACCACTGCACCCCCTTTTAACTCTTGCAGATAACCCGCCATGGCTTCTATCTTCATCGCTTGCTCCAGAGCATCCTGTAGTGTGTCAATCCTTTGTTGAGTCAGTGGAGTTCGGGTCAAGGGTAATAAGGCCTTGATGAACCAATCCCTCTGATGGTTAGGGTCGATTGGGTAGCTGAGTTTCCCAATGGCATCCTTGAACCTCCGCATCAAATCCCAAGTAGTTTCTCCTTCTCTCTGCTTGATCTCCCACATCTCTGATAGACCCTGTTTTTCCGTCTAAGGCAGTTTGAATTCCTTGATGAAATCCCTCTTCACATCAACCATCGATGGATTCGGGTGGGCCTCTGACCATTTCATAAACCATCGTAGGGCCCTCTCCCTAAGATTGATCTGAAATTCTATCAACTTTCCAACATCTGGTGTCTGTCGTGCCCTCCAGATGGCCTCACAGAGATACCAGTGTTGTTCAACATCGTCATTCCCTTTGCCAGAGAATTCTAGGTACCGTGTAAGTGATCCCGCCATGCTTACTTGATTGGGCGGTATTAAAACAACGTCGTTGGATCCTGGTTGTGAGACAGGGCCCCTAACAATCCTGCTACTAACTTGTGCTCCAATTGGAGACTGACTGTGTTGCAATCTACTTAATTCACATAACTTAACAAAAATTTCACCTATTGGCTTGTAGATCACCAGGGGAAGGTTAGGATTAGAGCTACTAGAACTGTGGGGACTAGGAATACCTTGAGATATGGACGCCGTCCTTTCTTGAAAGAGTTGCTCCATTACAACGTCCATCTCCACATCATACACCTCCTCTGGGCGCGCATCTATACCTTCTTTGTTAGACTTCCTTCCTTGCTCCACCTAGGCTGGACTCCTATACACCTATCGTACTTCTTTCGTGACCCCTCCTATATCCTAGGGACTCACCTGACCTTTCGTTCCCTTCATCTTTTGAGGCAGCTCTTCTTCTCCCTTCTGATTACTTCCTTGTCTCCTTAACTCTCTCATCACCCTCTCTCGCCACCTTTCTATGATCTGCACCCTCCGATGTGCTCGCTGCTCCTTGAGCCTATTGGAAGCCTCGACATCCATACTCCTACTCCCCTTCTCACAATTCTAATAACATCTCTCCCTCATTCCCTTCCCCCGGCACTGGGATTTTACGCTTCCATCCCTACTTTCTGTAACCCCATCAATCCTTCATCTACGGTCATTAATGCCTTAATCCACAAGGGAATCTCCTTCAACATTTTTCCTCTTAACCCAGATCTGAAAATACTTTCTGCCTTCGAGAAACACTGGTAGCACTCGGCTGCAAACTCTACTATGTATCCTTCCAGAGTAGATTCCACCCAAAAATCTACAGCTCGGGTTAGATCAGTGTCTAACCGATGAAGCATCACCAGATCTTCGTGGGCCCACTTGCGATTGATCTTGCGTGACTTCCCCTTGATGGTCTTGATCTGAAGCCTCCGCAACCAGTTGTAGAGTTCTTCTGGGAACTTTCCCCAGAATATTTCATAGGTATCACTAGCAGAGTCAAAAAATAGGACCAAGTCTTTAATCATCTTTTCTTTCTGATGTCTCAGCTCAACTTGCTGGGCTATGAACTGATCTAGGTGCTTATCCCACCAGCTTTGTATTTCTCTTTCGAAGATCTGAGATACCATGATCTAGCTCCCCAATGTATTTTTAGGTCCCAGCAATGGAACCATTTGTTGGCGAGAAAACAGGTCTTGCAGAGAAGACCTGGGTTCAGGTCTGTGGGCCAACAAGGTTTTCCACCGTAGTCTCGTTTCACTCCGGCATTTTCACTCTGCTTCAAAGGGCAGCGAGTCTCACTCGAGGCGTGTCGTGACCCTACTATGATTGAGAGTAGATCAGTATCATTCCCCCAACATCTAAACAATTGAACCAAAGCTAAACTAAGGAATTAAACAGCCATGACAGAACATTCCAAAACATATATATTCTTCAAGGAAACAGTTAAACCATTGATAAACAAAATTTTAAACACAGCTATGAACAACACTCATTCATATTTAACATCACATATCACAACAACCATCTTTGATATATTAGTCAGCAGCCATCAGAGGTATATCATTACAAAGCTCTACTACAAAGGAGCATAGGACAGAATAAAATACAACACGTCCCGAGGGACAGCGAGAAACTACAGTGATCCAGAAGAGAGGAGAACAGTGCAACCCGATGGAGCTCTCCTATGGCTCCCTAATGCCTATCCTGTCTATACCAACCTTCTTCTTTGTTGGCTGGTTGCTTATTTATTGTCCCACTCACATGACTGATCGTTCTTCCCTGTTTCTTTCTCGGCTTTGTTTCGTTTCTTTTCGTTCATCGGGAGTTCACTGTCTGTTTCCTTCCGCACCCTTTCGCTGTCTATGCTTGATCCCACAGCCGCCATGACACTTGTCCTCTTCCTTTCGGAAACCTTGACACCTTCCTGCCTACCGAGGTTGCATTCCGCCATGTGCTTGCCATCATTCAAAATCTGCTGATCTTAAAAACAAGGGCCCCAACACTAGATATGCTCCCCTTGTCCTACCACAGCAACTTCATGATATGACACAAGACTATCAAAATAAAATACCACTGTTTGATGGCACTACTCAATATACTGCTCAACAACACATTGCTAGGATGACAGACTTCTTTGAAATTTATGAAATTGATGATTCAGATGTTCAAATGAGACTGTTTGCTCAAACTTTAACAGGAGCAGTTAAGAAATGGTTTAAAGATTTAGCTGCTGGTAGTGTAACTAATTTAGCTGTCTTTTTTACTTTTTTTTAAAATAAATGGGAAAATAAAAAGAACCCCCTCCAATTTTTTTCTGAATTTGATTCTTTGAAAAGAGCTCCAAATGAGTCAGTCCAAGATTACTGCACCAGATATAATAGTGTCTATAATTTTATCCCTTCCAATCTGAAACCTAATCCTTATTCAGTTATGCTCAAATTCCCTAATGGATTTGATACAGATATGGCTTACCAATTAAGGGAAAGAGATGCAGACACCTTAGAAAAAATGCAAACTGATGTATTTATTGTAGAAGTGAACATTATAGCCAGAAAATCTAGACTTAAAAATAAAATAAGAGTGACCATTAAAGAAGAAAATGCTAATTCAGATACAAAAATGGATGTTATAGCTAAAACTTTAGAAAGAGTGATTGATAGATTAGATAATATGGAGAGAAGACCTCAGTGGGATAACCAACAACAGATTAGAAATCCCAATTTTAGAAAAAATATAAATTATGGAAAAACAAAAGAAAAATACCCAGACCAAACAATTAGGCCACCATTCCAAGAGAACTATGCTGAAAGTTCTCAGAAAAATAATGATGATGAGGAGGATACTATTAATCTAATGGGAATTGATGACAATAAAACTATTTTCCTAACTCAAGAAGATCAAGAATTGTTTCAACTTCAACAACTTAAATTAAATTCTAGTGAATCCTTTGATTATAAGCAAGGTTACGACTATGCAATAAATGAAATTCACAGCCAGTATAACCTTAGAAACAAGAAAAACAATGAGTCTTATACTAAGAAAACTTCCCAAAATTAGAATTAGAAAATAGTAGAAGCCCCTAAAATAAAAGTTCTGCAAATTCTCCCAGGGGAAAATAAGCAAAACTCAAATTATTCCCAAAACATTTCTAGTCCTAAAAAAGCATCAGGCCCTAAAATTGTTGATATTAATGATGAAGTTGCTCAAGCTGCAAAAGGTTCACAGAAATCTACTGCTACTAAAGCTTCTAATTTTGTAAAAACAACAAATTTGGATCCCAAAAAACCTTCTGCTAATCCTAAAATAGTAGATCCAAAAACTCTTACTTCAAAAACATCTGCTGATAATTCTAAGTCAGGAAGAACATCTAATGCTTCACAAACAATCCATGAAAAGAAAGTTAGAAGTAGTAAAACACAAGAAACACAAACAAAGAATCCTAAAATAATTGAAAATGAAAAAACAGCTATAGAAAAGCGAGACAAACCAACACAAACTACAGTTACCAAAGAAGAACTGATTCAGATCAGTAAATCTCAACCTGCATTCAACATATAATCAGAAATTGCAAAACTTAAAATACCAATTCCTTTGACTGAATTGGTAAAGAATGACTTGTATAAATCAACCATAACTGAAACATTAAATATGAATGATGGATAAGACCTCAGAAATCTAAATGATGATCAGCCAAAGTTGATTTTTGGCCCAAATGTAAATGGAAAACATGCAGATGGTGTAGTTCCTCCATTTTATATCAGTCTCACCATTCATGATCAAATTCTACATAACACAATGCTAGATTCAAGAGCTTCCCATAATCTAATGCCCAAATCCATCATGGAAGCTCTGAATCTAGAAATTACAAGGCCATACAAAGATTTGTTTTCTTTTGATTCCAGTAAAGTTAAATGCTTAGATTTAATCAAGGATTTGTGTGTTACACTAGTTCAAACCCTGGTAAGAGTATATTAATGAACATTGTAGTAGCTGACATCCCACCAAAATATGGTACGCTACTTTCTCGCTCATGGGGAGAAAAGTTGCAGGGATCTCTACAATTGGACATGTCTTATGCTACTATATCAGTGTTTGGCCAGCCTAAAAAGTTATATAGGGAAACATTAATGAAGTACATGGTCAGTAGTGCTGAAAGATCTATAAATTACCCAATTTACTCTACACCAACTAACCTTGATTCTTTTATCCTATGTAACTCTGAAACAAATGAAATCCAAACTGAACTAGTAGATAAAAAGAGAGAACCAAACAATGATAACATTTTTCATGAATCTCAATGACATTTATACTTTGATGGTTGAGTGAATAAGTTAGGAGCAGGAGTAGGAGTCTGGATAAAAAATATGGAGACCAATCATTCTGAAGGTCATGCTTTCAAGCTAAATTTCAAATGTACAAACAATATGGTCGAGTATGAAGCCCTCATCCTAGGACTCCAAATCATTAGGAACTCAAGAGGAAAAATAATTTTAATCATGGGAGATACAGATCTGATCATAAGACAAGTAAATGGAGTTTATTCTGTTTACAATCCTAGACTAAGCAGATATAGAGACACTGTCATAGATTAACTGATGATTTATTGGAATTTAAGTTTGTTGTTATACCTAGAAAGCAATATATACAAGCTTATTGTCTTGCAAATTTTGCTAGTACATGAAATTTACCATTCCAACCTAATCACAGATATACTGCTAAAGTCAAACATAGGCCAATAATTCCAGATAATCTTAAGTATTGGAAATTTTTTTCTCAGGATGAACAGATTTACAAGTTTATGAACAATTAAGGAGAATTTCATAATTGTATTATAGATATAGATTGTACAATAAATAATGATTTGGATTGTGAAATAGATTTAAATGAATTAGATGTAAATAAAATAAAGTTTGATAAACCTACTAGATTTAGTCAAGTTGATATATATAGCTTAGAGAAAGTAGAGATTGAAGAAATTATTGAAGATGAATCAGATATAGTGAATATTAATGATAATTTTTTACCTAAAGGTTTAACCCCCTTAGAAAATCTTTTTGACTCCAATGATGTAGCTAGAAAACCAAAATGGAGCCAATAATATCTGACATAGAAGAATGTAACATTGGTACAGAGTTAAAACCAAAAATAATCAAACTGTCCAAAATTTTACCTCAACAAGAAAAGGATAAATATATTGAAATTTTAAAGGAATATCAATATGTGGTTGCTTGGAGTTATGGAGATTTAAAATCTTATGATACAAACATAATCCAACATAAAATTACAATAAAAGAAAATCAAAAGCCATTCAAATAAAAGTTGAGAAGGATTAATCCTGTGCTATTACCTTTGATTGAAAAAGAATTTAAGAGAATGTATGATGCCCACATCATTGCACCAATCAGATATTCTGATTGGGTTTCTAACCTAGTCCCTACAAGAAAGAAAACAAGAGAAATTAGATTGTGTGTTGACTTTAGAAATCTTAACAAAGTATCCTTAAAGGATAATCACCCTTTACCTAAAATGGACCACATATTACAAAGTGTAGTGGGTTCTTCAAGGATTTCATTGTTAGATGGTTTTTCAGGATACAACTAGATCCTAGTTCAAGAAGAAGACCAAGCTAAAACAACATTTACTACTCCTTGGGGCACTTTTATGTATGTAAAAATGTCTTAATTATTGAATGTAGATAACCTTCAAAGGGCTATGGACATAGCCTTTATATGCAAAATACGTGAGTTCTTATTACATCACTTAGATGGCGCACTGTTTTCCAAAAAATAATGAACACTTGGATCATTTGAGACAAGTTTATTAAGTGTAGGAAATATGGCATCTCTTTAAATCCTAAGAAAAGTCTATTTTAGATTAGAAGAAGGTAAGTTTCTAGGACACATAATCTCAAAAGAAGGAATTAGATATGTTGGGGTGCCCATGTTTTGGCAAGATTGGCAATACCAAAAGATGAGACAACATAGAACCACTTTTAGACCTTAGGATCTAGCCCTCCTAGGTCCAGAGAGGGATATCTCTATAATATTCAAGGCATATGGCTTTGAAGCTCAAGTTTAAGATATTAGGCTAGTTTTAGGCTCATGGTTGTTGGTTTGATTGTTGAGTTTGGTTGTAGGGAATCAGGAAAAGAAGGACCAATATAATACAAGGATGAGCAAAGAGGAAGCTTAAGCGGTAGACGGTGTTGACGGGAAAATTTGTCCGGCCAACAGTAGGGGATCTCCCCGGTAGAAAGTCCCAATTAGACCTTGAACCGTTTGGAGTAGGGATCCCGTCCGGGGTGTGGGTTCGGCTACCGCTTAAGACGCCTTCCTTCCGGTCTCAAAAGAACCTGATTGAACTTGCGAGCACACACTTATTCATAGGATACAAAATACATGATTGATGCATTGAACATGTCCACAACACTATGCGTAGCAAGAGAATAAATAAAACACATATACCCGAAGAGATGCAGTTAACGACACGTCTTTGGGGTTATGCTTGTAAGGTATCTGACCACAACATCCATTTAGAAAGCGATAAAACTGAACATCATTAACACAAGCATAGATAAACATGATGCATAAATGATGTTATTGGAAATGCAGTTTCATTAATCATAGGATGTTATGAAACTGTTCAAGAAATACACACAGTGCTGTCACAGCAAAACACATCATCTGACAAAGGGGTTTTAGCAAGTATTCGTATTCATATGCCTAAGAATATGGTCTTTCAATACAATACAATGTAGCTCTTGAGTCTTCCAAAAAGAAAAGCCCCCCTTTATACAAGGTCCCGAAGGAGTATTTATAAAACAAAACCTGCCCTTTGGGCTTCCTGGACCTTTCATCTTCCTGACCGTTGGGCTGCCTTGCGACCCAGTCCCTTTGCGACCTGCGACCTGAGCCGCTATTGCGACTTGCGACCTGGTTGCTGTGGCGACCTGCGACCTGGCTGCTGTTGCAGGGTCGCAAGTTGTAATAAAATTAGAGCATGCGACCTTGCGACCTTGCGACTAGGTCGCTGGGTCGCGAGGTCGCAAAGGTGAAAAAATCGAAGGTATGCGACCTTGCGACCTTGCGACTAGGTCGCTGGGTCGCAAGGTCGCAAAAGGCCGAAAACTGAAGATATGCGACCTTGCGACCTTGCGACTAGGTTGCTGGGTCGCAGGGTCGCAAAAGGCCGGAAACCGAAGGTATGCGACCTTGCGACTAGGTCGCTGGGTCGCAGGGTCACAAAAGGCAAAAAATCGAAGGTATGCGACCTTGCGACCTTGCGACTAGGTTGCTGGGTCGCAGGGTCGCAAACGGAAAAAAATCGAAGATATGCGCCCTGTTGGGATTTGCGACCTGGGGCAATGTGCGACCTGGGGTTTTATCCTTCTGCATTTGTCTTTCAAAGATATCATAACCTTGTTCTCCGAAGGCCTGGCTTAGCCTTCGCCATGTGAGACAGCAGCCTCTATCTGCCAGCGGTGTTATTTCCGCATTAAGGGAATTTGCATGAAATGATATATTACCTGCAAGAAAACAGAATCAATCAACATAGTCCCTTTTTCTTCTCATACAACTTGCAGATAAATGAATTTATACTAGCCCTGTACATATATAACTATACACGAATGTCATGGAATCAATATAAGAAATGCAATAATCTATCACAGCTAAAATCAGTTGGACCCCTGTGTGGTCAGGCACTGTGTCACTATGTCATCGGAGTGAATGGTGTAGGCTCTTCCTGCACCTCTTCGACTGCTGCAAATGCATCTTAGTATGGTTGTAGACCGAGCTTGAAATGCAGACTCAATTGATGGGCAGTGTCGGTTTGGGCAACATGCCCTGCATGCCTGCCGGGACATGCATTATGATATGCACTAACAATACATTTTCCAATCCTTGAGGCGCGCTCACGATACTCTTGGGATGAGGCTGCGGAAAACCCAAACGTAGCCATGAATTCGGAATGGTTGCAAAGATTAGCTACGCACAGAAACTCGCTTTAAGGCAACGCCTTCACTAGAAATAATTCCTTGGGCTGCTGGTAAGGCCTGCAAATTACGTGTAACTGTAACCCAGCTCTGACCTTTAGCATAAACGGGTTGTATTCGTAACCTCGTGGGCGCCTTGGAGAGACAGTTGAAGGCATTTCGGACTTACAGGTCATGGAGGTTGTGCTGGGCGCAGCGCACTGTAGAGGGCGCATATTTTCTCAGAAGTTTTGTTTGCCATGCTAACGCAACCAGAAGCGCAGGGATTCGACCCTTTTCTTGCACTGAATGTTAGCCAGGGCGAGCGTTATCATTGCATGCCAGACTTTCGGCTCCTGTCATGGAAATCAGCTGCACGTCTAAGTGTTCCATCTTCGTTTCTCTACTCAGCGATGCGTTACAGTCGCAACACCACCTCTATGCAGACATACGCATCGACCCATCTCTTTTACTGTGGCTCTTGCTAGTGCAATGTTGGATTATAGACAATCTGTTCTCGTGGCAAGCAGCTCATTCCTTCGTGAGCCTGCAATAGAAAACGTACTGAATGAATCTGCGTGTGATGTGATGATCCAGTTTTTTCCAGCGCTTTTTGGACAGAGTGGAGACAGCTCGATGTGGTCAGTAACGGCCATATTGATAGCATCTTTCTAAATGGGGCTAGCGCAGGTCATTTGCAGAAAGATTCTCTCCCAGAAAACCGCCATCAGGGCTGCAAAAATCAGATTTTATCCATTCTTCTGAAAGTAGTGCAGCATGCCTTTTGTGGTGCTGGCTTTTCAGTCCGTGCTTTTGGTTGCAGTGCATGAATTATACAACGGTTGCCATGCAGAATTGGGACAGACACGTGAAAGATTTCATCCATGCAGTTTGATTATCAACGCGCCATGGTTAATATCTTGCTCCCTGTTCAAACCAGCCTTTGACTACTACGTATATACCTTGCTCGGACGTTTCATTCTGGTTGAAACATCTGCCAACGAACGTTGGGTTCTATGCCACGTGGCCACGCCTTTGGACTATCGAACGTATGTATATCGGCTCTAAACTTTTTAAAACAGGGTGAAAATCGCGTTGATGTTTCCATATAATCCTGCAATTCTTCTGGCCAGACTGTTTGATAGTCGTTATGATGTTGGCCACTATAGGTTTGTTTAAAACGTTTTGCTTTGACTGTCGTATAATATACCTGCTCAAATGTTCTATCATAAGTTGAAACGTGCCATCAATCGTGCCATCGAACATTTAAATTTGTGCAACGTGTCCATGGATGTTTGGTGTTGGGCTTCAAACGTAGGGTTGACCGCTCCATGCAACGTGAATATCGAACGTTGGATCATCAAACATATATCTGCTCCACGCACTTACCTGCCAACGATGTTGGACTCCACGCATAGTAATTTCACCACCATCATATCTTGTAGTTTCAGCATAATGGTCATCAACACTTATAACAAATAACTCCACTATCGAATCTTCGCGCCCGCTCCATGTTTTAAGAAATAAACCTTCGACCATTATATATGCTCAATACATTTGCTAAATTGGAAAACTTGCCACCGAATGCCACGTGTTGCACCATCTCTCATGGTTTGAAACGTATGGCTTCACTCCCTTCGCGCCTTAGTTGCATGCACTATAGTTATGATGACTGTTATATATGTATATTCTCCAAACGTTTATCTGCGTATAGTTTGGCATTCCTCTTGATTAAACCCGCCAATAGTTGTTACGATATTTTCATCGTAAATCCGTTATAAAACGCAGGCTTGACCATTTATTGTATATCTTGCTCCAAGCTAACGAACATCGGGCTCGGGCTCCATGCAACGTGTCCATGCACGTTGGCGCCATGCAACGTTGGACTACATATAGTTGTGATCCACCATTTCAAATGTAACTTTGACCACCCCATGTACGTGCCATCGAATGTTTGACATTTTATATGACTTGGAAATGACATGGGTTTGCACTTTGATTTTATTACATAACAACATCACCCTTTCCAATTGAATGTGCGCCCTTCATAATTTTTATGGTTTTCGAAACCATATGCTTACGAGCTTTGTTTTAGTTTGAATATTTGCTTTACCTCATAATACGAAGGATGTTTGTTTTGAAAGGTGTTTCTCAAGCCACATTGATGGCTCTTTTAACATTTACCCTTCCTATTTCGTGGTTCCAAAGACTTTATTTGCATATGCACCAACGTGCCTAGCTATTAAAATGTGTATGCATTTAAACATAACCTTTTAGTTTCAATTTGAGGTTCCCCATCTCTTGTGATCCCGCATAGACAAACTTTATGGATATGAAAGAACAAGGAGACTAGGGTTTTAATGTCATTTCCTTGCTCCACATTGTACTCCTTGCAGCGTAAATAATTTCACACCATGTAGCTTAGGATTCATACATGTTGCTTTTGAAAGGAGCGTTCTCATATTTGAAACTCTGTCGTTGGCTTGCCACACCACCCTGTATGTTTTTGCACTGCTGCCCAGCGCGAGAATGCCTCGAATGAGATTGTCATTGTCTAGAGAAATATTCTGAGTTCGCTTTGTTCCCCGAGCTAAACTTCAGGCTAGATTCATCGAAGTGGAGAAATATGTTCCTTTGCGTGCACCCCTCGACATTCAGATGATATGGTGTAGGATCTAGACATTTCCAAACGGAACACTTTAAGCATCTGGTGCGCACTAGTGAAGGAGGCCTTTGCATCAGTGTCATAAAAGGTTCTTTTCTGATCGATGTGCATCACACCATCCTCCTTTTAACAATACTGATCACTTGCTCCTGATCCTCCCCTGTTCCGCCACTTTGGCCTCGTCGTTGGAGCCCCGATTTTATTACCCTTGATGTCTACGTCTGGGCGAGTTTGTCACCTGTAAATTGAGCTTTGTGCAGGAACATAACGACATCCTTAACCAAGCTAAAACAAAATTTACTACTCCTTGAGGCGAGTTTTATGTATGTAAAAATGTCTTTTGGTGCAATGAATGCGGGAGCAACCTTTCAAAGGGCTATGGACATAGCCTTTTCAAAGGAAATACGTGAGTTCTTATTAATTTACTTAGATGGCCGATCTTGTGTTTAACAAAAAAAATAATGAACACTTGGATCATTTGAGACAAGTTTTTATTAAGTGTAGGAAATATAGCATCTCTTTAAATCCTAAGAAAAGTATTTTTGGATTAGAAGAAGGTAAAGTTACTTGGACATATAATCTCAAAAGAAGGAATTAGGATATGTTGGGGTTCCCATGTTTTGGCCCAGTTAGCAAGACCAAAATATGAGACAACATCGAACCACTTTCGGACAACAGGATCTAGCCCTCCTAGGTCGAGAGAGGGGTCTCTCTATATTTTCCAAAGCATATGTCTTTGAGGCTCAATGTTTCAATGTTCGGCTAGTTGTAGGCTCATGGTTGTTGGTTTTATTGTTTGTGTTTGGTTGGAGAGGATCGAGGAAAAGAAAAGGACCAATATAAGACAAGGGTGAGCAAAGGAAGGCTTGGCGGAGACGGATAACTCGAGAGAACAACGAAGCCTTTGGGAAATGGAAGTGAAGGGTTACTTGTGTTCGATGTACGACTTTCGGTTGGGCAAGTCATCTAAATCATACGGATCTTAAAGGATAGAAAATGGAATGGAACATTAGGGGCCAAAAAATGAAAGGAGGATAACCATCTAGTGTTTGTCTATAGATCGGGTTAGAGGTCATTTAACTCCGAACTGCTGGACAAAATCGAGAGGCAGTACAAGGGATCTTATCTGGTCATGCGAAAGATCCTAGTGGACGGGGTTGACACTAATCCCCGGTGTTCTCAAACCTTCCCGGCTAGATCCTACCAAGAACATCTAAACATGGACTTCATCAATTCATACATGACGACGATGTCATCCACTACAACGGTTAAAATCAATTGAAATCAACATTCGGATACACACATAACCAAAAACATAGAAAGTACAGGAGAAACGGCAGCACAAAATTACCTATCGAGGGTAAATATTATGCCAAACTTAGATGCGAGCACGAAGAAACATGATGAAATGAAAGCAAGTCAATCACAAATACGAGAGAAAGAGAAAACATCATAATTTGCTTTAGATCGGGATCCAAGAAACATTCTTGTCATATTAAAAACAAAACCAATCGGTACATCATAGCCCATAGCTTGAACATTCGATCTGAATACATCTAATCTCGGTCTATCTTACAATTTACAGAGAACTTGTACGAAGAGGAAACAATACTTGCGTTTCCAACGATATCTCATCAACAACCATTCAAAGTTTCCTTGCTTTATAGCAAAGGATAGACCTAAGATCGAGGCGAAGGAGTAGGTGAAAATTAAATGTATCATTAAACATAACAATGAACGCGAAGTAAAACCCCGTGCGCCGACTTGCTATGTATTTAATCTCTGTCCTTCCTTGTAAAAGAATTATCTCCTTTGGATATGATCTGGAAACATTTTGGTTGAAGTACTCCTGGTGTCTTGAATAAAATAAACTACGAAAGGCTGTCACATAAATGCTACGGTGGTTTTGAGCTGTTGTGCAGGTGGAATTCCTTCGGGGACAAAGGTGTGTAAATAAGAACGGTATGGGTGCCTGTGCACCGATAAAGAAAAACATTACCGCACAATGAAAACCACGATATTCCGCTTTCTTAGCGCTCGGGATCCTTTGATCGATCCTCGGGATACGTGATCTGTTGCTCTTCCTTTGAAAACACGATTTAAGGCTCTGGATCTTCGTTAAGCGTGCCTTAACCTTCCTTTTTCTCTATTTGAATGACTCTACCAATTTCATTTGCTTCGACGGGGTAGCTTGGGCTTTTAATAGCTGAAGAAAGGTTTTCCACAGGCTTTGAATCTGTTCTTTAAAGAAAATCCTGTCGAGCGTTGTCTTTGACTTTCTCGTGGTAGTACCGGCTCTTGGATTTATGCGCATGCGGACGGCCTTGTAGTGTAGAATCATGGTGGTCTTTCACTTTGGAAACCACTGCCAAGAACACAAAAATGTGAATAAATCCATGGACGAGGTGGCGAGGGAGATGTGGATGGATGAAACGGACGATGCGAGGCGGGGACATGGCGAAAAGCGATGAAGCGATGAAATATGGGAGGCGGATGCGCAGCGAACGGTTGCATGGGAAAACCACGTAAAAATGACTTCGGAGAGCAAATATATGTAGTGAGACATGCGGGGCGTACGACAAGGACACGTGGAGGTGATGTGGCGAGGCGGGGTGAGGAGGAATGGTCAACGGAAGACAAACGAACACAGGCGAATCACCGTCGGTGGAGATCGACGGTTGAGAACGTGAGACGGTGGGCCAACGGGTACAATGGGGAGGTTAGACGGTGTGCGGGTTCGATGAATGAGCGGGTTGGATGAGGGCTCAGATCGACGGTAGAGGTGAATTCCGACGCCTAGCTTTCATACGGGAGATAATGCGCGAAATGGGCGGTTTCGAGAAAATAGTACACTTTCCGGACACGGTAGGTAATGTATGGAATTGCTAGGTGATGGAGGAAAACGAGTACGTCACATGAATGGAGTGGTGCGGAATTCTTAGGCGGGTTGGGCGGATGACATATGCGAGGTGTGGGGAACACCATTTCGGGGAGCGCGCTCAGCGCGTTGGATCGACAAATGAATGGACGGGAGGGGAGATCAACTACGAGGGGCCAAGGTGTATGGACATGAGGCTATTGGGCAACCCCCGCGATGAATAGAGAGTCGTTAAGATTAGATCATCACACATCCCAGGAGTCAAATACGGGGCCACCATGGTCGACCATACGGATAGAATAAAGCCCCCGTAGGGGACGCCTAGGTCACGGCACGGGGTTCTATGGAAGGAAAGGCGCGCGGGGCTATCGAGGAAGAAGGGCTAAGACCAAAACATAAAATTTATCATTTTAATTCATTTTTAATGCGTTTTGGGGGCAATCAAAGGGTAACGGTGAGGGGAGATGGAGGGGGGAAACTAGGGAAATAAAGGGGAGATGGGGAAATTTAGAGTGGTTTTGGGGGATTTAGGCATAGAGAGGGGAAAGTGAGTATTTTTCAAGGATATGAGAGTAATATAGGCCATTTTGAGAAATGGGCGACGGATAGAGAATTTATATAAGGCAAAGCACTTTCAGGCTTCAGGGAATAGTTTTCGAGGAAAGGCATCCCTTGAAGCTCAACAACAGTCGGCCCCATTTGCTTGTCAAGAATTTCATGGGGGCTAACGGTGACTCCACATGGGGATGGCTTCTCCTTGGAGGAGTCGAAACGAATATAGTCTTTGGAGTAGGCAGGATGCACCGCTGTCATAAGCCATCTTCCTTCTTTGATTTTTAAATTTGCCACAATATGATAGAATCATCGGCTTAAAAATATTCCCTCAACCAATCTACCTACCCAAACTACGGTTCTACATTTTTCTCTTGGATGCATTTGAACTAGCGAGACCCTTTTACATTTATTTTCAAAACAAAAACAAACCTACTCTAAATCTACCCTTATTTCTCCATGAGGCGATTAGACTATTGGCCTCATCTATTTCTCTACCTAATCTACTACTGTTGGGATTAAAAAGCTGTCCAACGGGTTTCTTCTCTACATTCTAAGACAGGGAAATTTAAAAATAGCCAAGTCGAGTTAGTACATCGACTGTTGGACTTTGCATAAATTAAAAACAGCTAACTACATTAACTCTGTTGAGCTTTATTGAGCTTTTCCTACCTAGCCTACTCTAGCGGAAATCTACGATGTACTAGGTAATACAATAATGCCAATGCGACCGGTCAAGAAATAACAAAGAAGGATGTGAACGCGGCTACCGTCGGAGATAACCACGGGGTGCTACTAACGTGTGGTTCTTCAACATTGAGGTCACCATCGGTAGTGACCACTTCGTATGTGCGGCTCTTGCAGAAAATCCACGCTTCGGGGCGGGCCCAACGGAGCCTCCATATATTACGCCACGGGATCAACAAAAGCATGATGTAAACCTTTTTCTACAAAACCTCCCATGGCTGGTAGAGTGCACTGCATCTGGGCGGTTTCAATCCTTGCACATACGCTAGGGGAGGCCTTTGTAATCGCACTCCTCCTCTTCTGATCAAGACAAAGATGTCTATGGGAAAGGGGATCTACCTCATCTTCAACGCGGCTGAGATAGAGGGTTCGTTATGTTGGCGCATGTTGTCCTCGATAATGCAGTGATTCTGTGAGACTCTGTGAAAAAATTAACACATTCTTGGCGGGGTTTCTTTGATTACCTCAATCCTTTTGGGGGCTCGGGAGATTCATTCCGCTCCAAGACTTTTCTCATCTTTTCCTCCTTGTCCTCATGTTTGGAGAGGCCTGCTTGGCTTCCATCCTCTTGGAAAGTATAGCGATGTTGAATATAGAGCGGACGAGAAGATTCATGTTCTTCTGTATCATGCTTTCAACGCTTTCTCCATGATGCTCATAGATGGCACACGTGGCTCATACAAGTCTTCACAGGATTGATGGTCATGACCTTCCTCCCATGAATATACGATGATGGCCCTACAAGCTCAGTTTCCTGGGAAAAATTATCATCGGTCAGGATCATCATCGGAGAAATCATAATTGCAAACATTTGTTATCCACCAAGTCTTCGAACTCTATTGAGACTTTCTACAAAATAGTCTGCAAGTTCATTTTTAGATCTAAGCGCCGGTTCCTCATACATGCTTTGCATGTAACTTCTATCTTGCATTGATTTGATTTGTCTCTTTTGAGGACAAGAAGTGAGTCTTCTCCAATCATCCTCTACGGTTTGGCCTCATATTCTTACTCTTTTTCTTTAGGCCAGAGCCAGAGTCTCTATCGTTTCCGGCTTGTCCTCTAAGGGTCTGCGATGTTTGCTACGTTCGGTCCTTCCTTGCTGCTTGTAATCTTTCTTCCACTGCTGTATATTTGTATTCGACGGTGATTGCTATATCCACGCATTTCCTCCAGGAGCTCAAGGCTCTTTTTCCTTATATGGAATTCCACCTCGAGGTCGAAGAACTTGGATAGTGCGATAAAGCCCATCCCAAGGAGTGAAGTTTTATATCGGAAGGCATTGCATCATATACCTTATTAGACACAGCTGAAAAATTGTCTGTATCTCTCTGGCTACCTTCTCGTCGATATTCTTTTAGGATGAGGAGAGCGTTTTTGGGGTTGCCATCTATCGAGGAAAACTCGAGAAAATTGATGAAAGTTGAAAATGCTTGCCACTAGAGGCATTTGAACCAACTCTTAACATTTCCTTGCAATGGCCAGGCAAACATTCTAATGCACACATCATCTTCTTCTATTTCATACGGCTCGAGTAAATCCTCAAGGTTTTGAACATGTTCCTCGTAGGTGGCCCTTTTTATTTTCTCGTCGAGAAATGAGGTAGCTGGTTAAGAAGTTAATGAGCAAGGGTGGAAGAGAAAGAGGTAAAACAGGAGGCTTATATATTTCTATGACCTTTTTAGGTGTGGGTGGTGTAACGATGGGCTCATGGTACATGAAGCTTCTTGAAGGGTGGGAGAAGCTGACATAAGAGCATTTGCACCCGATTTCTTCACGGGGTGCAGTGCTCACGGTGCGCGGAGGCGGGAAGCAGGTCTTTCCCGCATTCGGTGTGGGTTTCATCTTTGTACACTTGATTAGGCTTAAAGTAAGACGAACATAGTGATAGACAAAAACAATTAATTCTTTAAACCAAATCCAACCGTATGTTCTACCCCTTCTATGGGGTGCGGCCATTTCGGGTTGCTCATCAGTGGGTCTAGAAGTTATGGAGTGTGGAGTCACCGAGGTGGATGAATTTGGACATTAGAAACGGAGAATTTTGTCCACCATCGGCCAATTAAAATCCAATCTAAAGCAAAGTGGTCTGCTCCCAGTAGTCGCCATTATGTTAGAGGTTCCCATGTTTTGGCCAGTTGGCAAGACCAAAATATGAGACAACATCAGACCCACTGAGACCTTAGGATCTAGCCCTCCTAGGTCCGAGAGAGGGATCTCTCTATATTTGCAAAAACATATCTTTGAGGTAATGTTTCAATGTTAGGCTAGTTGCGAGGCTCGGGGTTCTTGGTTTGATTGTTTTTATGTTTGGTTGGAGAGGATCGGGAAAGAAGGACCAACATAAGACAAGGGTGAGCAAAGAGGAAGCTTAGGCGAGACAGAGATAACTCGAAGAACAAGCGAAGCCATTAGGCGATGGAGTCAAGAAGGGTTTAATTGTGTTCAATGTGCAAGCTTTGAGTTGGGCAAGTCATCTAAATCATCTGGATCTTAAAGGATAGAAAATGGAATGGAACATTAGGGGCCGAAAATGAAAGGAGGAGAACCATCTAGTCACATGCATGGGTAGGGTCGGAGGTCATTTAACTCAGGAGCTGCTTGGACAAAATCGGAGAGTGAATTACAAGGGATCTTGAAAAGGGTAGGTAGCTAGTGCAAGATCCTGAGTGGGCAGTGACACTAATCCCCGGTGTTCTCAAACCTTCCCAGGCTAGATCCTACAAGAACATCTAAACATGGACTTCATCCAATTCATACATAGAGAGAGTAGGCAATTTCATCACTACCTTTGGTTAAATCAATTGAAATCAAATTGAATCACACATAAGCAAAAAACATAGAGAAAGTGGAAACGGCGGCATAAGATACCTATCGAGGGTAAATATTATGCCAAACTTCGATGTTGAGCACGAAGAAACATGATGAAATGAAAGCAAGTCAATCACAAATACGAGAGAAAGGAAAACATCACCTAATTTGCTTTATATTGGATCCAAAGAAACATGCTTGTCATATTAAAAACAAAACCAATCAAGTACATCATAGCCCATAACTTGAACATTCGATCTGAATACATCTAATCTCGATCTATATTACAATTTACACGGAGAATTGTCTCAAGAGGAAACAATACTTGCATTTCAACGATATCTCATCGATAACCATTTCAAAGTTTCCTTAAGTGCTTTATAGCAAAGGATGAACCTAAGATCGGCGAAGGAGTAGGTGAAAATTAAATGTCATTAAACATAACAATGAGCATGAAGTCAGAAACCCATTCTTCTTGACCTGCTATGTATTTAATCTGTGTCACCTTCCTTGTAAAAGAATGATCTCCTTTGGACATGATCTCGACATTTTGGTTGAAGTACTCATGGTGTCTTGAATAAAATAAACTCTTTGAAGGCTGTCCATAAATGCTACGGTGGTTTTTAATTTGTTGTGCGGTGGAATTCCTTTCGGGGGACAAGGTGTGTAAATAAGATAGTATGGGTGCCATTGTCACTGATAAAGAAAAACATTCTACGATGAAAACCACGATATTAACTTTTGCACAACGCTCGAAGATCCTTTGGTCGATCCTCGGGATACGCGTGATCTCTTTGCTCTTCCTTTAAGCTCAACGATTTAGACTCACGGATCCCCTGCGTTAGCATGCCTTAACCTTCCTTTTCTTTCTATTTGAATGACTCTACCATTTCATTTTTCTTACGACGGGGTAGCCTCGGGCTTTTAATAAGCGGCGAAAGGTTTTCCACGAGCTTTGAATCTTGTTCTTTAAAGCAAATCACATCGACGGTTTGTCTTTGACTTTCTCGTGGTAGTACCGGCTCTTGGATTTATCTTTGTACGGAGCGACCTTGCCGTGTGAATCATGGCGGTCTTTCACTTTGGAAACCCTACAAGAACACAAAAGCGTGAAGAAATCCATGGACGAGAGTGGCGAGATGTGGATGGATGAAACGGACGTGCAAGCGGGGACATGGCGAAAAAGCGCGGTGAAGCGATGAAATATGGGAGGTGGATGGCGGCGAAGACATTTTGCATGGGAAAACCACGTAAAAATGACTTTGGAAACAAATATATGCGATGATACATGCGGGCGTACGACAAGGACACGTGGAGGTGATGTGGCGAGGCGGGTGACGAGAGCAGTCCAACGGAAGACAAACGAACCTGGGTCGTCCATCGAGGTGGAGATCGACGGTTGAGAACGGCGGACGGTGGGTAATGGGTGCGATGGGAGGTTAGACGGTGTGCGGGTTCGATGAATAGTAGCCGTTGGATAGGGCTCAAAGATCGACGGCCTGAGAGGTGAATTGCATTGCCGGCTTTAGATCGAGATAATGCGCGAAAATAGATTTTTTATCACCTTACCAACTAGTTTATGGAATGGATGTTGTTTTCCTTCATCCCTAGGTGTACCGATGATAAGAAAATTATCAGAAGCTGCGAGTTGAAACAAATGACATTCAACGAAGGATAAATCAAACTATTCACTTGGAACAAACAAGGGAAGAAGTTTATATCAAATCTCAATTCATTCGGGGATAAGATCGAAAATCTATGATAAAAAAGACTAAGAGAATGATTTTTACATAGGAGATAAAGTGTTAAAATGGGATTCTAGAAGAGAAGATAAAGGAAAACATGGAAAATTTGATTTTTTCTATGGAAAGTGACTTATGTAATTTATGGATATAGAGGTAATAATGCTTTCTTCTGAAAGAATTGGATGAACAGAATCTGCCAAGAAGGACTAGTTAATGAGCGAATCTTTGAGCACTACTACTCACTTTGAGTTAACAAATAGTTAGTTTTTATTCACTTTGATCATTATACATATACATTGCAAAGTTTAGATTGGATTGGATGTTTACTTAGCAAATTTGAAGCTTTAAATAGAAGGCCTAAGTTTTGGAAAGTAAATATCATAAATACTAATAAGTTGCGAGATATCAAAAGACATTTTACGGAATCATCATAGTCAAATTTCAAAAGGCTACTAGTCTCAAAGTTCTTGATATTTCAGCGGAAATGTCATCCAAATGTGGAGCCCTTTGTAAGGATCCTATAATAATAGGGTTCATAAAATTTTGAATTTACTTTGATAGAAGTCTTGTAAATATGTACATACCTTTCTTTTTGCAATTTGTTTTCCCATATTTTGAAAAAATGAAAAATAATGAAAAATAAAAAGATGGTAAAAATTCCTAAAGAAAGATCAAAAGGACTTAGAAAAATATAAACCCCAAAAGAAAAGAAATAAGACACAGAAAGTGAGCAAGTCCAAATGCCACTACTTTAGCACTGCTACTTGAAGAATAATGATTATGAGCAAAGTGCCAAAAAATGCCATAATCCATGATGAGTTAAATAGTTTAATCTTAACTTTTCATGTTTCAATTTCCATGTTTTAGATAAAGAATAAACATTTGTCAAATAGTTTAAACTTGAAAAATCGGTAGATAGGTAGAAAAGAATGAGGAACTCAACGGTTTAATCTAAGCCCTCGCATGAAATAAGGTAGATTTAGATTATTTTTATGCTTTGAAAGAAAATTTTTAAGGTGGCAAGCCTAAATGCACTGCAAAATGAAGAAAAAAGTTAGAAATAAAAATCAGGTAGGTATAAAGCGATGGAGAAATCGTGTAAATAATACATCATCGGGAAAATCACTAAATTTTACCCTCCCCCATGAGTATTCGGTATTCTAAGATATCGATCAAATAGGCTTAGAGCATTTCTCGACTTTTGTTGAGACCGGACCAAGGCTCTATGATTGGTTAGTTAAAATATTGAGTTCTTATTCTAAATCCTCATTCATCATCATTTACCCTTCATTCATGTAAAACCCCTTTTTCCTAAGTAAAAACATGTTCTTACTTAGTAAAATTGTAACCTTTAGAGTAATTAACTTCATCCCTTCATAGGATTCTTAGAAACCCACAAAATCACATTTATCCTAAGTATTATTGAAAGAAACTACGCCTTCATAATCAATTCCTCTCACATGTATAATCCTTCTTCTTATTTTCTTTACGAGACAATATTGCCTCATATTTGAGTATGCAATTTTTTATATTTTATCCTCCTCCATTTCTTTGGGAAATAATTCCTTCATTCCTCTCTATTTTCATGAAATATATAGATCATTGTACCTCCATGCCATTCATGTGACTTGCCACCATATACGAGAACATCGAGTCTTAAAATCATAAGGCCTTCTATCCCCGATTTTGTGCCTCTATTCGTAGACCTTTTGTACATAACTCCTTCTACTTGTTTGGAGTCTTCATGTAGTCTAGGAAACTCTCATTCGAGTCTCTCCTTAACATATTTCTCACCATTTTCTCCATGGAACACTCCCATCGTATGCTAAGAATTTCCAAAACTTCCTCCTCTCCATACTCAACTACTACTTGCATTCTCTAGTTTTCATTTGATGACTAAGCATATCCCACCATTATCACGAGCTTCTTAGAATATAGTTCTCTTGCGGAAATTTGGATGTTCTTATTCAAATCCCATCCACACCTTTAGTATTACTCCCTCTCTTGTAGCAACATTTTTATCATATCGAGTCTCTCTTTTATCATGTTTATCATGTTTGTGCTCAATTTCATTTTTCATGGTGCCTTATTATTTGACATATTTCTATATTATATTATGGATTTCAATTGAACCCAGCATGGATATCTATTTCCATATCCTTCTCCTTCTTGCCGAGATTATTCATGTTGATTATGAGATGCAAATATTACTCCATAAACACCTCACCAAGCCTCTCTCCTCTAGCTTCTACATGTTGGAGCGGGGCCCCATAAGTTCGAGCTTTGAGAAGAGAAAATTTCGATATATTTTTGTAATAGGTTTTGTAGGATTTACTTGTGCGTCACAAAATTCAATGGGATTTGGGGTGGGTAAACAGCAATGAGTTGTAATGAGTAAAAGGGAGGGTAGAACAAGGAGCCACAAACCATGGTTTGTAGACACAGCGAGATTAGCGAGGCTAAAAGTATAAATAGGAGTCTAGATCAAGTTGAAGAAGTAATTTTTGGATAAGAATGAAACTTGGATGATCGTCCCGGATTTGTGTTGTGACATTTTGTGTAGATTTTTGTGGGTAAAAAGGTTCCTGCTGGTTTTTGCGAAGAACTTAGTCTCTTTGACTTGTTGGCTATGTGCATGGGTATTTGAAGGGTTTGTATGAAGGATGTAAAGCTATTATGAATAAAGAACTATTGTTGCGGATATACGAGTCTTAATTGCATCTATTGTTTATGTTATGATTGCTTGCATATTATTTTTATTCCTATATTGTATGTGTTTATATGACTTCCGCATCTTCCCTCCGGTTTTAGATGAATGATTAGTGAATGGATCTAATGCTATTGAGTGTTAATGCTACTTCTTAAGATCTACCACGTGGAATTTAGACTTTGCTTTAGCTTACGCCTTAGGTATTATTCATAAATGACCTAAATCTATCTATTAAGGGCTTCTTGGTTAGGGTTTCTATTGGGAAGGTTTGTTCATGATTGTTTAAGGTCTAAAGGGCACCCTTATCATTTAATTCTCTCTTAGGGTGTGGAAACCTGGTTCCAACCCCCCTACACTTTCTTCGGGTGATACTTTGACTTGTGCGAAAACGGTCACTACGAAAGGGCCATTAGTAAGAGGTTTTATTGGTTAAACTCAACTCTCCAGACACAGGTAAGGACCCCTCGAAGCCAAAAAATCATTCTTTTCGGGACTAGGATCATTTCGAGAGGTTGGGTGATGTGGAAAGTTTAGTGGGAGCCATTAAAGCTAAACTAGAGGACTGTTTGAGAAAAAGATTCAAGAATTTTCCCTAAAAAAGGAAGTAAGAAGTTGTCGAAGAGTGGAAGAATAAGTATATCTTCATAGAAGTACGAGATATTCTTCTTGAAATTTTTGCATGGTGCAGGAGTAGTTGTCAATATTACCGGAATTCCAACCCTATTGGAAGGACGATCGAATCCTGTGATGGACCTGAACTTATCAACGAGTTGGAAAATCTTGATAACTCCATTACACGACCTGTAGATCATGGGTTAACAACATATTGGGTGGGTTTGTGAAAGAAAATGAAGTAGATAATTTTGTGTCATACTACGAAGCTGAAGCGCGATTTTTGAAGGGATTAGAGAGGAAAATTCTTAGGAAATTTTTCCCCTGTGATTAAGATGCTATTGTGTGAAAAGGGTATTTTATCGGCCTGCGAGTGCATGACCCCTCATCATATCGAAATCACTATGCGCAGTAGAAAATATTATCGGGTCAATTAGAGAGGGGCCCGGTCAGTATACGGTCGTATGAGAAACTCACAGTGATATAAAAAGCGAGGTATGAAGGCTGAAAGTGGCGCTCTTGCTACGCCCGACATCAAACTCGCATTGGGGTAAGACTTCTCCCTACCCCGCCACTTCCCACAGCAGGAAGATATAGCCACGCATATGAAGCTACCTTCCTTTAAGGGTGTGGGGGATGAATATATGGACCAATTTTGGTTCTTAGCGGGCTAAAGTGTGGACTATAAAAATGTTAATAGTGCAATCAAAAGAGCGTAGTTGGTCATGCCATTTGAAGGTCGTGCTAGATTATTTCATGGGATACATTGATCAAAATGTAGATCCCATTGTTCGACGAATTAAGGATGACCTGAAGCACCGAGTTCCGAGAAGCCAAAGTCCTATTATTAGTGCATAATAGAGCTGAAATATTTTAAGCAAGGTCCAAAGGAACCAATTTTGGAATACGACCTTGGTGAAGAAAACCATCGAGCGAAAGGATTTTCTTACGATGATAAGAAGCATAAGGAATTTCTGTTTCCGCAGTCTCACCACATTTGCGTGGGCTTATGGGTCGGTAGAAAGATTGATTCTGGGGAAGAGATCCCACGGAGATTGCTATGAAACTAGAAGATGCACCTAGAGATGATGCTCGGAATTGGGGCATTGAAAATTAAAATTCGATTAGAGGCTATGCACTTATAAATTCAGAATCTACATAGAGATAGGGGTAAATAAGTTGGTGTACATGTGTAGTGCATATTCTCCAAGGGTGCTAGCCACACCAAAGATCAGTGCCCTCTGTTTTGTGAGATTATCTTCAGTTGGGGAACCAACCCCACCATGCCCCACGAATGTTGTTGGGCCTATTACCCCCAGAGACTATAATCCACTAATTGCAAGGTGGCTCGATGACAAGATACAAACCACGCCTACGGCTAGGCCTATGTGCCATAATTGAAGCACGAGTGGTGCAAATTCTTCTCTTCAACTAGCCATGATGAGCACCCTTTGAACACTTGACACAATGATGAACGATACGAAACTTCTGAGGGTGTAGTCGACCCTTCGTCACCAACATATCCCTCTGAGACGAGGAGGATCCTAAGCGAGGATGGGGAGGGGGGATAGGTGGAGGCACGGTCGAGGGAGAGGGAAATTTATTTTCTATAACTTTGGCAATGCTAGACACTATGCAAATGTCTACCCCGATACATGATAATCATGCGGGTGCGTATGCAATTTGATTATGTAATTGAATATTGTCCTCTTGTTAATAGAAAAAATGTGGGAAACGACGATTATGCAAAACATCCAAATGGTTAAATATGAACCGCGGGATGATGGTCAAAAATGTAGATGTAACTACACGCGATGGCGTTTCTACTAGAAGAAATGAGGAAAAGGTTATTGCGAGAGCCATTGATCAAAAAATTTAATACGAAAAAAGGAAGGAATCAACCTACAAAAGAAAAAATAAATTTTCATTGAAGCCATGAAGGATTTTCTGTTGCGGGGAGCGTCCACATTAAGGGCTACCATGGACCCAAAGGATAATGATGAAGTTAAACCATTCACTTCTAGCATGAATTAAGCTCTTAGCATAAATCAAAAGGAGTATATCTAGAAATACGATAGAAAGCGCCAAGGAAAAAGACATGTCTCGAATAGAGACCAAGGCCATGAACAAAATTTATAAGAAGCAGACCGGTTGGGAGATGTACATGACTATGTAGATTGGAGAGTAGGAGATGGATCGAGTCTTCTTGGATTTGGGGTCGACACAAATCTCTTACCTAACGGAGACACAGCGAGAAGATGGGAGAACCAAAATGGGAATGGTCCACCATTCGATTCGCATGTCTAGAAAGCAAAATATAATTTACTTGGAAGGATTCCACGAGTCATGGTTGACATTGTTGGAGTGAGTATGAGTAGATTTTGAAGTAATACAAATTATGGATGATGTAGACCCCTACCCTACACTATTAGGACTAGATTGGGCCATTGATATGGGTGGAATCATGTTGAAGCATAGAAGTAGGATATTTTAGAATAATTATACGCGAGTGATAGTCCCATTGGACCTAGCGGAAAGGGGAATGAGTACAAAGAGACCAATACACGAAGGGATGATGTCAACCATATTTACAAGCTTACTATGTAGAAAGAAGATTGGATCAACTCTATAGATGATGGCATGTTGAATTAGAGGAAGGATAGCTCGTGTTTCTCGATTTCGGATGGCGTGATGAAGAACTAGAAGAACCGGTTACCGATGTATCGGCGATGTCTTTGCCTCAAGATCATGAAAATTTTTTGGTGCATCTCTGAGAGGTAAGATAACTACCCTATTTTGATGGTTACGGTAATGTCAAAGAATTTCTAGATTCATTGGAAAAAGTTATCCCAAATGAACGAAGGTTACGGGCATGATTTGGCTATGCGTGAGAGAGGAATGAAGGTTTTGGGTGCTTCATTTGGCTATGCATGCGACTTGACGTGTTGGGAGACGCATAAGGGAGAGTTCCCGGGATTGGGAGGAATGTGAAAAAACGATGACACTATGATTTGAACCTCAAGCTACCCCACCAAATGAGATTTTCTATGGTCGTGGAGATTTGCGTAAGCACCTAGCCATTTAGATCAAGGTATGGGATGAAAAGACTTGGAATAAGTGGGTTCATAGGTTTATTCATTCATTGGGATTTAGTACCCACCACGGTATCTAGAGCGGAGCTACCCCAAGGCACGTGCCACTAGACTACAATAGCGAGGACTTCCTAGCAACCTTTTGGGCACATTTGGGGGCTTAGATAAATTAGGTGAAGCCATGCGGGACATTCATGCCCTTTTCTTTCATGAATAACTAACCACGAAAGGGAATATGCCCTACCTTCTTTGGGATGCGCGAGATACGGGAACATTTTCAACTATAGAACTTGTCGATAGAGGATAATGAAGATGACACGAGAAATGTTAACATCCACGAATATGAAGGAGAGTATGCGGTTGCGGGGCTTGCAATAGGGATGGTGGATGTCACTAAACCTTTGAAGTTGAGGATGTGAACATTGGGATAGAAGAGGAGCCCAAGGTTGTCAAAATTTGGGATTACTAGGCTGATGATATAGTAGGAAAGATTGTGGAGATGCGAAAGAGTATCTGAGATATGTTTCCTACAAATTTCTCGAGCTCGAAGTGGTGTAGGAGACTTGGGTGTTATGAAGATTACATTGAAACCGAGATGTGCGCCATGCAAACAACGGCATACTGATTTATTCCCAATTATAAGAAAAAAGTAAAAAGGAGGAATTATAAAAAATATGGTTGCTATGGGCATCATTGATCCTGTAGAACAATATGATTGTGTAAACCCAATGGTGATTCAAGAGAAAAATTTCGAAGGAGATAAGGATTTGTGTGGAATTTGCCGAAGCTAAATGATGCTTGTGTGCATGACCCCTTCCCTACTCTATTTTACGATGAAATCATGGATAATGTAGGAGGACAGAAGCTTACTCATTTCTTTGATGGACTTGTGGGGTATCATAAGATCAGAATTATCCACAGGAATACATCAATACGACCTTCACTGCTTGAATGGGGGTCTTTCCAAAATCTTGCCATACCATTTGGATTGAAAAATACCTGCAATCTTCTCGAGCGTGGTTGTGGTTGTGTTCAAGGAATTCATGAATAAATCCTTGGAGGTATATTTTGATGATTGGAAAATGTTTGATTGGTAAAGGAAACATGTGTCAAACACGCGAATGATGATTGACACTTGTGGGAAGCATACGATTCTCTCAACTTTGAAGAAATGTATATTATCGTACCTTTTGGAATTTTCTAGGGAATATAGTATGTTAGCAAGGATTGATGGTAGACCCAGCCAAGATCACGGTTATTATCAACTTAGAAGTTCCTACTAATGAAAAGGATTGTGCTCCATCCTAGGGCACACTTGGTTATTATAGGGAGTTGCTCGAAGGCTATGCTTTGATCACTCCATTAATGGATAAGTTGACAAGAAGGATGTATCATTTTCTGGGATGAATAATGTTAGAGATGGTTGAGCTATAGGAAAATGGTCATTACACCTATCTTAACATTATCCTCTTGGTCTAAGGTTTTTCACGTGCATGTGAATGCATACGGTATAACACTTGGGTTGTGTTAGCGAAACCCCGAGAAGAAGGAGACATTGATTAACTTTGTTCCTTTTTCCAATAGGAAGCTCTCTAGTGTAGAGCATAGCTAATCGAAAAAAGGAAAGGATGGCCATGAATTGTACGCTCTACAAAAAATAATGGCACTATATCTTAGGAGGAGGGGAATTTAAAAATTTCACAGGACATTTTTTCTTTTAAAATACCTAGTCAATAAGCTTGTGTTGGGGGATAGGAGATCTACATATGGTTCTTTGCTCTTTCGGGAGTATGAATTTGAAATTATTTTTAAGCTTGGAAGACTAAATGACGGACTGATATTTTGTCACAAATCCAAAGTAGGGGAAGAACCAACCGGTCTAGAGTAGGGGTTACGATGTGCAACTATTTTCTATCGAGGTGGTTGATGAGCACTTTGCTGAAATTATTCATCTTCTAACAAGGAAGAGCTGTAGAATACTTTTTCGGTCCAAAAAATAAGGATTTGGTTGCATGTACGAGCAGTTTTACCTTGATTGCAGGTCAATTATATAGGCGGGAATGAGATCAACTATTGAGAAGATATGTGTTGGAACATGAAAGACAAGATATATTAGGCTAAGGCTCATGGAGGAGTGGAAGGAGGCCACTATGTTGGAAAAACCACTACGGAGGAAGGTGTTGTGTGTTGGGTTATGGTGGCCCACACTACACGGTGATGCACATGTGTCTTTGTCCGGGCTTTGTGATGCATGTACACAAGGATAGGGAGGCCCTGACGCGAGATGAAATGCCCCTGCAACCACGGAATGGCCTTGCAGAATTTCATAAATGGGCTATAACCACGGTGGACCAATAAAACCTCCAAGGAAAGAGGAGCTTGACGATGCTATTTCATTACTTCAATTGATTATGTAACCAGATAAATGAGAGGCAAAGGAAGTTAAAGACTACACTTCTGGAAATATTGTTGCACACTTCATCTTTAAAAATTTTTTGACTAGATTTGGATGCCTAAATATTTTGATGAGTGATATAGGTATGCACTTTATTAATGAAACAATTGAAGCTTTGAGAGAGGAATTTCAGATCCATCACCAAAGAGTATCCATTATCACCCATAGCTTAAATGGCGTATTAGAAGCTTTTCAACAAGATCTTTGGAGAATATGCCCACAGATACGTAATGCGGAATCGGGATGATTGGGATGTGTTCATCCCTTCTTTGTTATGGGCCTATAGGACAACATGAAAAAATTTGATGGGGAAAACACCTTTCGGGATGGTCTACGAGGCAGGAAGCCATCCATGCCAATGGAGTATATTTTCCCCTCCCTACGCATCGTAGCTTTCACTAATATGGTCGTGCCTTGGATTATGGAGGAACGATTGGCACAACTCTTTGCCTTAGAACCAAAATATTGATTAATTTCTAAATTCCATCGGCAAGTGTGAAGGCACGTGAAAATCCTGGCATGACAGGCATATGAGGGTAGAAGGTGTTCAAGGAGGAAGTATTGGTCTTGTAATATGATAGTAAATTTCACACCACCCATGGAAGTTCAAAAAGAATATTTTGGGGCCATATATTGTTAAAGGAGATCCTTTGGTGGCGTAGCAACGGTACATAGCCCATCTTTGCCACGATAAGAATCTTCACAGGGTATTTCAATGGGCTACATTTGACCATATAGAGACAATTTGGTTAAAAATGACTATATGGCCAAAGCATCAAAATCAAAGTGTCATGCATTGCATGGAGGAAGGTGGAGGCAGTGCAACGAAGCATAGGGGTGATGCATAGGAGGGGAAACTAGCAATTGGAACAGTGAAACTATGTGAAAAATTGATTTGACCATTGGATGGAGCAGGTTTTTTCCACATTTAATGAGGCAATCTTGGAGGATTTTTACTTTTTTCTTGAAGATAAGTGGCAATTAATGACAATCCAACCGTTTTTACCATGGACGACTTATAAAGGTGAGGGCCTTGAGTCACAATTGGTTCCTTTTATTTCTGAATATTTTGCACCACGTGATTATCCATGATTTCTGCTATATCATTGTATGTAAGTCATGTATGTCACGGCCGATAATATCCATATGACATCGGTAATCCAAAGTTTATCTTTCGACCCGAGAATGACAACCACTAACCCTACGGAGGAGCACTCTACGCCCCTCTTTGCATCAGCGAGATGGGATCATAAGGCGTTTGAGAGGTGATCCCTGGGTAGAAGAAGTCATGTCCATTCCGGCTAAGGGAAAAGGAAAATTTCAAAGTGGGATTCCTCAAAGCCACACACCTCCCCTCGGAATGTAACGTCCCCATGTGGGCACTAAGGATCGGTCCCCATCGAATCTGTCAAAGTACCAATGAGTGCCATAGAGAAGGCCATGTTTGGAATGCGGCTCTTGGCGGTTGCCTTATGTCAAGTTGCACAAGCCCTTTGCACACCAAAAAAGAACAACGATATAGTCAGGGAATACCTACATATGACATTGATCCCTAAGGAAGTTCCCCTTCTTTGGTGAGATGTTCAAAAAAATATCGCATATTAAGTTTGATGACCATGACTTGGAAAATGCAGAAAAGTTCCCCGAGCTCGCGTTAGAGAATTATTTGGAATGTGTGCTCTATGAAGAGGTGCCAAATGTTGATCCAATGCCTTGGGTGTGCGGGTTGAGCGATGCTATAATCCCAAATCTTCTTAGTATTTTGCATTTTGGAAGGTACCCAATCACCAACATCTATGTGCTTTAGGTGCTAGCCTTAGTCCACAATGGATGCTTGTGAATTCAAGGGATATTACGATATATTCCACGTTGATCCATTGGATCACCAACATGACCTAGAAGGAGCTTCATACGATGAAGGTTCGGAAAAATTAATGAGGCGAAGATGGCGAAAAAATGTAATAATGAAATATAAGGTAGGGAGGATAAAAGAGGATTTTTGGTTCACACCATCGTTGGCTGAGTGTGCCAGAGACGCACAATAGTCATAGGTGAAAATTAATAAAGGAAATATTGACCAAAGATAATCCCAACGCACATCATTTCTCTCATGAGGTAGTGTGAGAAGGGGGTCGATTATAACCGGTCCCGGTTCTTTGTTAATAATTTATGGATAATGTGCGCGAGGTGCGGGAGAATTTGGGTAAAGTTCTACTACTCATGGCTACTCTTACTAATTGCGTTGGTATCATGGGAGACTTTGGTAGATTTGAGTCCTCCCGAGAGATAGAGTATGAGTATGGAAAGGGGTGTGCTATGCTAATCTGGCCAAGTTCCCCGGTCTTTGCATGTCAAGTAAAATAAGGTATTCTAGGTACTTTTTGAAGGTGCACTATTGTTTCCATCCATTCCTGAGCCCAAACTCTTGCTAGCCATCTATGGAAAAAACAAGAGCGTTACTAAGTTCCACATAACTATGCACAATGTGTAGATCGAGCATGCAAGGAATATACATGGTATACCTTGCGCATAGTATGAAGTAGAATTGATCAGGTCATGACTTCTCCCCATGCATGGAGATTAGGCCATGGCTCCACCTAGCCCATTATTCCATCCACATCAAGCAAAGAAACCAGGCATTGAAGACAATCAAGTCGAAGTAGAGAAGGAGCTTGAAGTAAAGAAGATAAGAATAGGATTTGGGGGTAAGTAGGATTTGGACCACTGGAGGTTTGAAAAAATCAACAAGGATGGTGCTGAAACTATGTGTGGCACCAAGAGATACGGAAAATTCAAAGTGCACAAAAGTGAAAGGGGTCAGTACGGAGGAGTCGAAGAGGTCACTCTAACGAGAGAGGACGTCGAAAAAATAATGGATGCGATTTCTTAAGTAATACGAAATATGGTACATATGGAGGAGCATTACATGGTCAGAGGGGACCTTAAAATTAGGATTACGGGTGTTACGGTTGAAGACAAACACTTTACAATTGAGCGTGGATCAAGCGAAGCCAATACAAGAGAACTGCCAACCTCCGCAGTCATCATCGTGTACGAAGTGGAATTTTCCCTTCCGAGTGCAGCCACGAACCTTGAACAACCGGAGAGCATGTGCACGGTGAAAACCTACCGTTAGATTAGCATTTACCTCGCCAAGCTTCTAGTAGAAAGCTACATGCTCGCCACATATTTATTTCTACCGAGATCTAGGGCGAGGGAAGTGTGGCGCATAATCGTAGCTAAGTGAAGGCAGAGTAGAATACAACCACAAAGACAATAGAATCAATCCGGGCTCAAATAGTATAGTAGGCAGTCATGGCTCGGCATAAGAACTAAATCCTTCGACGGGTGTGTGGCGAAATTCTGAAGTGGTCATCCCGGCCTCGCGCGCCCCAAGCAAATATTGAAAACCTAGTCACCATGCTCGAGGCTTCCCGAATAAGAGATCACGGGATGAAGGCAAGCTGACGACAGCGTGGCTATAGTTTTAAGCTACAACTTGAGACCCCCCCGAGACGATGTGCACGCAACGCTCCACCCCTAGTTTAAATCACATTTGAAAGAATCTCCGTTGTTAACAATGGAAAATCGCCTGTGAAAGATGACATTAATTAATGTCTACATCACTAGACCAATTCTCTTCTCTCTCTCTTTAATTTTCATTTTTTAAACCCAGGTGTTATTGTTCTCCTCTTTCTTCAATTCCTTCTTCTTACCATCAATGCGAGTTCCTTTTACGAAAAATAAAGAAGATATAATACATAGTATAAGACATGAAAGATTATGAACGCTCGAATATAAACTAAATTAGACTATAAATGATTTCATGATATATACCTCAACATCGACAATATTTCCAATGCCATTTTTCCCCATAAAAAGAAAAGAAACGTGAACTATTTTATTCACTTGGGAAATAATGGCTTCTATGTGGCCAAGTGACTTGTATAAAAAGAAGAAACTAAAATGTCACAATAGAAAATAACACCTTTTTAAAATTAGTACTCAACATTGAAGGAAAGATTAGGCACAATCATGCCAACTAAGTTACATGCTAAAAAATATCAAGTTGTAGATTACTTATATACAATGTGGGAGGGCAAACAAAAATCCTATAAAATGCCATAGATAAGTCTAGAATAAAATGAAATGAAGTAAAAATTATATAATAATAGAGAGGATGACCTTGTATACATGTATAACCGGATAATTTCAAATGCTAAGTGAATAAGTCCATGGCTAGAGGTCAATGATGTCAAGGGAATGCTTAAGTATGATGACCATTTTTTTGATTAAGAACTACTATTTGGGTCCATTATAACATATGAATACGCAAATATTCTATACCAAAGTATTAATTTTTTCTTATATTTATGGATCGATTACAATATAAGTGGATAAATTGAAAGGAAATTCCATTCCATTGTATTCCTCACTTTTGGTACAATATATTAGCTATGATTTGGAGAAAATTTGCAACATTGAAAAATGTAGCAATCACCACTAGCAATAGCCTAAAAAGGTTTATTTTTGAGTGTAACTTTCAAATTTTAGTTTCTCTATGATTTACTTGAATCTAAAATCCGCATATAATTCCAACAACAATCTTCCAATTTGAGGAACACTTGTGGCCGTCCTCAATCACTCAAACTCAAAACATTAGTGATCATTATAATGAAAAGATAAAATAAGAGTATTTTTGATATGTTTTGTATATTTACATGCAAACACCAATGGCTTTCCCATGTTTACCATACTTGTAATTTCCAAGATATAACACATTGATTGATATATTAAGCAAATACTTAAATTAAATACAAAAATTAATTTGACATATTCTATGATTTCACCAATATTTGATCCTCGAATTACGATTACAAGAAAAAACTACATTGGTGAGGTGAAAAATGTCACCATAAACTCATTAGTGGTGAATTAAAAGAGCCACATCTTAAAAATTGAACATCACCGAAGGTACTGCATCACCAAAATTATAGGTGTTATGGTGGAAATGAGGTCTACAAATAATGGTTTATAATGAAGGATAGTGGCCATCACCATTTCATGTGGGAAATGGTGATGGAACTTAACCTTTGTCGCTAAAAAATTGAACATCACCAAATGTGGCGTCGCCAAAAGTATAAGTGTTGTGGTGAAATTCAAGGTTTGTCACGAATAATGATTATAATGAAGGATAGTGACTGTCACCATTTCATATGAAAAACATCGATTTATGGTGATGGACCTTTCATGGTTATCACTATTGATGCATATATATGTCGGCGTTCATTTACCATCACCATTTCATATTTTGGTGATTATCGAAAAATGTCACCATCAACTCATTGGGGATGGTCTAAAGAGTCTCTGTCACTAAATATTGATTGTCTCCATTCCATATATATATTAGGGCATGATGGAATCAAACATCCGACCTTCTGCTTGTAAAACAAGTGTGGTTCTATTGTGCTTACACCCTTTAAAGAATTAGACTTTAAAAAAATAGATCTTGAAACTTTATAAATTGTAAATTCTATAAATTTCAATAAATTATAAAAATTTGCAAAGTCTTGGAAACTATTTTACTAAACAAGAAAAATATGATCGAAGTTTGTACTTAATGGTTATGGAAGTTATGAAAAGTGAGTGGAGGGAAAAATAGTCATGTATAAGATACTCAATATTTTCAGTTAAATACTCAATTAGAAGTGAATCTTTAAATAAATTTATAGCCTATAAATGACCTACAATTATCAAATATGAAATATGCAATTACACCAAAGATTTATTTCGCACCTTGTGAATCATGTAAATATGTTGTGATGACATAAAAATCTGCCTCTAAAGAATTGATTTCCATGCCAAAAAGCCAAAAAAATGAGTATATATGATGCAATTATAAATAATGAACTACATGTTTGAATCCTACTGGCTATGGGGTCTAGAAAAATAATTAGGAGTGGTTCTCATTATTAATTAATTAAATATATCAAAATACAACAATCAATAACAATGATCCTGAAACGTAACCACTAAATAGATGTTAAAAACTGTAAGTACAAAGTTTGGCTAATATATGTTAGACCAACAAAATATCAAAGGGGCATTGATACACTTCCAAATCCACACCAAACATGAGTATCCAAAGATGTAATTGCATGGATACAAGGAAAGAACTCTCTACCTCTCAATGATAACTATGTCCTCCCACAAGTATTTCAACTAGCAAAGGGGTGTGAAGACAAGCACCTCAAAGTAAAAAAAGCTACACATTACAAAAACACACTTCTTCCCCCCTCTACCCTTATAGAATAGATCTAGGGGAAGAAAAAAAAATATCCATAGAGAATAGGATTAGAGTGGGAAAAATAAAGATGATAATAAAAAATAACCAACAACGAAAATCTACTAATTTTAACATGTTTAAAGTACATTAAACAAAGATGACATCCATAGTACATTAAAGTGACATTGGTCAAATTTTGGATTGGTCAATTTTCAACTATCCACAGTGCCACCAATCTAATGAACTGTGATAGGATATTTTCCCATTAATGGAGTAGCATGTTTAAATCTCACACTTTTCTTGATAACCATTGTCTTTAACAGACAACCATGCATTGTTCTAGTGCATAATTGCAAAACATGGACATAAAAGTGAGCAAGTCCAAAAGCTCAATCTACCTTAATAGAGAAAAACAAGAAATCAAATCTTACGTACAATGTACCAACCATTGAAATGATAGGAACATGAAAGAAAATGTCATGATACTTCTCATCAAGGACAAAAAAAATCATATCACCTGCAACGATGAATTTATAAACATATTTAAGAAAATGGTGTTAATACACTAACTATAGTTGGTTGGAAAAAATAAGTCAAGTATATATGTAGTTGGTTGGAAAAAATTCATCCTTGAGGAAACCAAGCCTATAATAAAAAAATTAACCATTAGAGAGTACCATTTATATATGGGTTTTTTCATGTGGTGGGTCACTTGCACTTAGCCCAATATTTGAGGAAATAACCAACCAATTGAGGGTGCATAATTGTTTTTTGTTTAACTATATTAAATAGATCATCTAGTAACTTAAAGAATTTCCTTCATCCAACCCATGTATCTTTTCCAATAGTTCTTGGACCTTAAAATCATCAAGAAAATAAGCCAATATGATTAGAAAAGGAATTTTTTAAGAACCTACCTCATTGGGGGTATAAAGGGGAAACCGGTGCTACAAAAAAAGACCATTATTCTTGAAGAACCATGGAACCCCCATTGTACTCATTTAAGATACTCCTGTAGTTGAAATTCCAATCTGAAAATGCCTTTCCCTTTATGTTCAAAGATAAAATATTCCCTTTACAACTCTTTTTTGAGGTAGATATGCATATTGTCATTCCATCACATAAGGCGGAAATGCCACTCCATTGAAATTTCCAATTAATGTTCTTGCATGTGCATACATGCAAATAATATCTCCTCAACCAAGGCCTCCAACATGATTAACACACTAAGGTCATAGATTTTCCTAGGGAGACTTGATATCTTATCCAAGTTGATACACAATTGTTTTAGAGGGCTCATAGGAGACCGAACTGGATCTTTTATTAGCAACTTTAAAGAAGCAAATAATTCCTTCAAGGCTTAGGGAATATTGACCTCTTTTTTTCAAGTAATCCCAAAACCTGTTGTCTATTACAGATCTGCACCTACCTCCTAAATAGATCTATTAGTATTATGAGTTTATTAAACAAAGAAAACTAATTTGAAAATAAATAATTTGAGATTACTCCACACCCACCCCATCACCACCTAGTCACATAGCAAAACTAAAGCATAAGAAAAACATAAACAACTATGTGCCACATATCTGTGGTTCTAACTTATAATTTTTTATATTGAATTTAACTTAAAAGAATATTTAAAAAACCCTTGAGATATTATAGATTATGCGTTGAGCAAACTTGTTGAACAACTTCTAGACAATATACCACACTCTTTCTTTCAATTTCCCTTTTACTACAAAAACAAGGGATATGTAGGGAGACCATAGTTTTGGAATTTCTACTAAATCTTTGTAACATCTTATAGATGTTCCCCTCAATATTTGTTTCTAGAAACCTACTAGTCAAGCATTACCAAAAACGATAGTTTCAAACATTTTAACTATATACTTCTTTGAAGTAAATTTCAAAAATATAGATGTTACCCATTCTATTAGATGGGTGAATAACAAATTTAGTAGTATTTTATATATACTTCAAAAGATGTTCTTCTAATTTTTAACAATGCATTCATAGAATATTTCCATCACTGAAAATATAGAGATGCTTCCAAGTTTCCTACCAATGTAGAGAAATAAGTCTTTTCGTGGATAAAAGTATTTGATTTGGGCTTCCATATCATGAGTGAATGATTGTGGCACAGTTTATAGTCTCAAGGTTCAAGAACAATAATATACTTGTTAGCTTGTTCAGCTGAAGAGCACTCAATCATACATGTCATGTTGTAGGAAAATAAATTCCATTGCTTAAAAGAATAGGCTTCTATGTCTCCACAAAAGGAAAAGTACAAAAGTTCTTAAACACCAAACTACAAAAACGTTATAAGCCACAAATCTCTCTGTATATTCAGTTGAAAGAAATGAAATATTTTTAAATCTTGGAATCTTAGTGTACTCTATGTATTTGAGAATAATACACAAAGAAGAGAGATTGCAAACTATGGTATTATGCTCCTAAGAAGTGAACTCACAAAAAAAAACAAAAAATACGTTGAGGGTTTAATGCTCATGGAAAAATACTCAACAAACCATGGGCCATCAATGCATCACTAAAATGAGCTATCTCCAAATGTGATCAAATGCTTACAATAAGTTGGCTGCATGCAGTGATTTCTCAATAGTTTCTGAGACAACCTTATAAACCATTATTATGGTCTATGGATCTGGGTGAGAAATCAACCATACTCATTTAAGAAAATTAATGTTCAAATGAAGATATCTTCAGAAGGAAAATTTCCTTCTTGTAGAATGTCGAATTAGGACAAACTGAGGCAAAAAGAAATTAGGGTTTTTTTTACTCACCACAAAATAATATTTTACAAAAATTATGTAATAAAATTATCTGCAAGTAAAAAAATCCAAGATGTAGGATTTGTGCACGGAACCTCAGTGGGGATATCAAGATGTAGGGTTTGTGCACAAAACCTCAGTGATATCAACATGCAAAAGGTTCTCTGGATCAAAATCTCCCCTCGCCATTGTAGCAGCTTTGATGTCTCGTTTCTTTCAATATTTCTACTTAAAATAAATGATTTAATCCCGGTCATTACAAAAAACACAACAGCAAAACATCATGGCATCGTTCCAATCATTCTCTTTTTGAAATCTTGACAAAGAGACGAATTATCATATTTTTTCTACGTAAAATATTGGGGATTTGTAGAGACAACTTAAAATAGAAGTTCAAATACATAAATGTACCAAAATAATATAACCTATATATGGAGAAACGTAAGAAAATGTTAATTATGTTGAGCTCGTGAGGGAGCAAAACTATCTTAATATGAAAACTTTTTAACACACTTCAGAGTTGCCAACTTCAATGTCCACAAAACAATGAAAAAGCTTAGTAACAACGTCAAGAGGTTATAGTGTTTTGATAGCTTCGCTAAATTTTTAGGAGGGAAAATGGAAAAAAACACTATTTATCAAATTTTTAAATAATAAAAAATAAGGATTTTAAAATTGGAAGTACATTTGCATTAAACATTTCACTGAACAAGCATGATTATGGTAGATATCAAGTAAAAACTTACACAGGTAAATATTTAACATTTTTAATCTAATGTCGCCCTATTTAAAAATCAATCTAATTATTATTATATATAAACACACTATAAATTTAAAATATAAAGAGGGTTGCAGACACTAAAAAAAGGGGTATGGTAAATAAATATAAATATAAATAAACTATGGTAAATAAATAAAACCACTTTTTATATTTACTCCATATACCTCTTTATATTTAAGGAAACTCAAACAAGAGGTTTTATTTAGGTGAAGCTTATGGGCAAAATACCATTTTAATACCATGGGCTAAATACCATGGGCCAAATACCATATTTATAAAAGATGTATGGTAAATAAATAAAAATATATCAGATTAGAAATCAACATCTAATTATATACCAAGCCTATGGGCCAAATACCATGGTAAATAATAGAGGTATGGTAAATAAATAAAATATAAATAACCAGAAATATGGTAAATAAATAAAACATCTTTTTATATTTACTCTATAATCCTCTTTATATTTACTAACACTAAAAAAAAGGATTTATTTAGGTGAAGCCTATGAACCAAATTCCATTGGCCACATTATTATTAATACCATGCAAAAAAAACATTATTACCCCTAATATCAATATTAAAAGATTAATATTAATATTATTATTAATTCTAATATTCATATTAATATATTATAATATTAATATTATTAAATTTAATAAAGTTGGATTAATACAATAATAAATTTGTTATATTATAATAACTCTAGATATATATGAGAAGGGAGAACAAAGACACAGAGTGATAGAGGTGGAGAGATAGGGGGAGTAACAAGGGAGAGATGGAGATAAACTGAAGGAGAGGGGAGAGAAGGAATGGAGAGAGAGAGGGGGAGAGGAGCGAGAGAGGTAGAGAAGGGTAAGAGAGGGAGAGAGCGGCACAAAGATGGAAGGGGGAGAGAGAGGAGGGATATAGTGAGAGGATTAGAGAGAGAGAGAGAGAGAGAGGGAGAGAGAGGAAGGACGAGAGAGAGGACTTGAGAGAGAGGAACCAGTATCATAGAAGAAAGAAGATTTGACCAAATTACTCTATAGGGAGATGGGAGATAGGGACACCCTACCTACCCAAGTAAATTTCTAAACCAAATGTGGTGTAATCGTCTGTAATGGTGATCGATTATATGAGGCGAGGAATTTACAAGGAGGCACTGGATTTTTAATGTGATATGCAAAAAACAAGTACCGAACCTACCCATTTCGCATTAAAAAATGTTCTCTCTGCATGTGCTAATTTGGTAGATTGGAACATGGCAAAGGAGTCTTGTTTTGTGATCACCCCCCCACAAGGATTCGCCAATTGTGAAAACACAACACTTATGGTTGCATCTTCTAGATCATCATCACTTCCACCAACACCTCATCCAATAATGCTAGTATAAAAAGTCTCAGGCTCTGGGCAGCACAAAGGAACATAATGCATATGCCCTCAATCTCTTCTACATACTTGTAGCTCTCCTCCAAAACCAAAGCCACTAGTGTTGTGTGTTCACTTGCCCTGAATATTGTGCAAACATTTTGAGGTAAGGAACTGTTGCAACAAGGTATGGATCCATTATGTGTCATATCCACTACCAAGAGAACATGTTCCAAACAATAGGTAAATTCTCACAACTATCCCTCTATGGATGTTTAGAACTCCAAAATTCCACATGCTCATTAATGAAATCTATAAATTGATAACTTTCGTATAAGACTTGAAGTCATACTAAAATTGGACCTAAAGGCTCAGGCTCTGAGTAGCGCAAATGAACATCTGCAAAATGATTTATACTATTCTCATCTAGATCATTTTGCATGGATATCTCCTGGAGTTGAAATGCATATTCCAGGTTCCATAGAACATCTCCCATGGAAGGCTTTTTGATGTCCTTCTCTTCCAAGAAATTTTTTACAGTCTCCCTAAATGTTTTCAGAGAACCAGGATTGATGGTCCCAACAAGGTGAGGGTCAATGATTTTTTCAAGCTTGCCCTTTTTCTGCCAGTGCATTTCCCACTCTGTTATATTAAATTGTTCTATGGGACCTCCAATAACACTACTCTAAAGAATACGCATCATATTTCTCTGTCAGTTGCAACCTTCTGAAGTATTCAGTATCAAGGTAACCAAGGGCCAAAACTACCTTTCATTGCAATACTTACATGAGTATGATGCAGAGTGGATCCAGTCTTTGAATGTCCAAAGTCGCCACCTTTTCATGTGAGCCTGTTATCGTGAATATCTCTAACATTATATAAGCGTAGAGGATTCATGACAAGGGAATCAGATTGCAAGATTGACCAGATACTGGAGCTTCGTTAGTATATCGCCAGTCAAACAGTTTTCCAACAAGTCGAGGGAGTCTAAATTGGTGCAGTTGAAAATGAAAGGAAATATTTTTCTGCCGAGGCCAAATCCCATGACGCTAAGCTTGAAAACCCTCTCATTATTGCAGGGCATGCCTTCGAGCTTCGAGATGGTGATGTTGCAAGGGTTTTGATTTTGTCTTTGATCCACGATCACACCTTCGAGCTCTAAGATGGTGACATTGCAAAGGTTTTGATCTTGTCTCTGGTCCATTGCATGAGCTTGGGTCCATAAACCTGCTACCCTATCGAGTTAAGGGGCGTTATTAGTATTTGGTGAATAAATATCGATAGAGAAATGAAATTATGGAGACATTGGCTATCATACATCTTTGGTTGCCTCCGTCAATGTATCAATGTCTTCGATCCTCCAAAAGGAGCCTTCTTCCATTCTTTCCTCCAAAACCAGGGTTTATTAGTGTTGCCATATATGGTAATAAACCCCATTCTTTGTCACCCCCATATGGAAATCCAAGCTGTCAAACACAAATGGGAAGCTCTAGCTCTCCATCACTGAGGGTTATATGGCATGTCTTGTAACTGTGCAAAGAATCTTCTTTTCAATATATTTCCAGATGGTGGTATGATGCATATATCCCATTTAATGTTGCTCGCTCACCTTATTACCAAGCTATGTGAGACTCTATTATAGATAAAGGAAAGGGCTTCAAAGTCCCTACTATGCATGACTTGAGGAGAGAACTTTTGCAAAAAGAGATTTACTACTTTGATTATTAATCAAATATAAAACCAATAATATTGTTTTATTTAAAGCTTAATTTGATACAATCATGTAAATTATGTATTAAATGAAATAAATATATTTGTTGGTACAATTCTCATATAAATTGATAAAACTAAACACATCTATCCATTATTACACAATAAACCAAACTTAAATATTTTGAATTATATATTTATAATCATTAATAAAGGTTTATATATTATTAAAAAATTAAATAAAGTTCATACCTAAACAATTAACAAAATTTCACAATACCATTAAAAATTAACCAAAGTTCATATCAAATAATTATTAAAAGTTATACACCATTAAAAAATAAATTAAGGTTCATATCTAAATTAACAAAGGTTCATACAATACTCCCCGATGGGGGTGAGGTTTGAGCAATGCGTGGAATCTGTCTCGCATGAGTAAATACAAGTGGAGCGAGGGAGAGTGACGGTACTCCTGATCCCTTCACCATAACACATGCAACGGGAGAGGTACTGGCTTCATGTTGGCAATCTGTGTGAAAAATAATTGTGCATTTGAGTTCGGAGGTGAATGATGATGTTGTTGGAAGCCATGATGGAGGTCCTTGATGGCAACCCACTAAATGAAGATGAAGACAAGCGACTGTTGACATGTGTTGGCCTTGATGGCAATCCACCTGATGAAGCTATGCTTGACTTGATGGACTTAGTAAATGATGTAAATCTGATGTGATATGATGTTTGTTGACAATATGATGCTAAGTGTTGTCCTTGAAAGGCAACCCACTTGATGAAGATGATGACAACTTACTTGATGAAGTTGTGCTTAAGAGAATGTGTTCCTAATGAAGAAAATATGATGTTTCTACAATGTGTACAGAAGGCTATGAAGAAAGGATTTCAGAATGTACTCAAAGTATGATGAAAAAGAGTATGTTTCTTGGTATACGCGGATTGGTCTAGGGGAAGTCGCGTATGCACGCGGAAAGGAACGTGCCAAGTAGCGTATGGGCTAAAGCGCTCAAAAAGTGCAAAACCAAGGGTAACCACCATGGTATTGACCCATTGTATTGGGTAATGATCCGCCTAAATTAACCCCGTCCAGATAGTTTTGGGCTCATGGTATTGCTTTGACCCATGGTATTGAAAAAGGGGCTCATGGTATTGAAAAAGATAAACCTATATAAGGAGAAGAAATTCATTGTGCAAATGATGTGTGTGGTGCAAGATGTCTGAGCTTGAATGAATACTTCTCTCTGAAGTATATCTGAATGGAAAGGGTTACACTTGAATGATAAATCTGAATGTATGATGCACTAATGATGAAGAAGGGGATCTAGATCTGAATTGCTCTTGTATTTGCTAGATCTGATTATGGAAGGCTTAGATCTGTGATGAGGCGAGCATCTAGGCGAACATCTGTCTGAAGCAAAAGGGTAGATCTGAACCGAATATCTGATCTGATGAAGTATGCTGCTCTGTAATGATTGAAGATCTATACGCTACTTCGCCGCGGAGGAAGCGCGTATATACGCAGCTTCAGCGAAGAGAAAGCGCGTATGTGCAATAAAATATACACTGAGGTATACGCCGGTTTGTGTGGACGGAAGCGCGTATATACGCGAAATCAGTGAAGTAAAAGAGCGTATGCAAACTAGGGTTTGCTGAAGCAAGGGGTATGAAATATCTAATCTGTTCTACTATGTTTCTGCTATCTGATCTGTGTTGATATGGATCTCCTGGTGATGTATGTTTGTGCTTAAAAGTATGAGCTGCTCTGTAATGATTAAAGATCTATACGCTACTTCGCCGCGGAGGAAGCGCGTATATACGCGGCTTCAGCGAAGAGAAAGCGCGTATGCGCAATAAAATATACACTGAAGTATACGCTGGTTTGTGTGGACGGAAGCGCGAATATACGCGACATCAGTGAAGGGAAAGCGCGTATGCAAACTAGGGTTTGCTGAAGCATGGGGCATGGAATTATCCGATCCGTTCGTGCTTCTCGCTATCCGGACCGTGTTGTTAAGTATCGCCAGGATGCATCGTTCGTGCTTAAAAGTTTGGAAAGGGTCCAAATCGGGAACATGATGAAATGTGGTCAGTAAGTGGTGTTCTCTATTGAAGTGGTTGGATCCGTTGTGAAAATTGATGAAACGTGGTCCAAGGTGGTGGCCGGAGTGTTGTAGCCTTCTGGGCCGGGGTCAGAGTTCTCTGTGTGAGGTCAACAAACGAGATCGGGGTTGTAGCTCCCTTCCAGGAGAGGCTGGTAAACGAGATCAGGGGGTCGTAGCTCCCTTCCAGGAGAGGCCGGTAAACGAGTCAGGGGGTTGGAGCTCCCTTCCAGGAGAGGCTGGTAAACGAGCGCAGGTGGGTGCCTGCGTGCTGGTAGGAGTCTGCACCAGCACATATGTTGTAAGATGTTTTCTCTATAAAAAAATATTGAAGGCTGAGCAACTGCAGCGGTGGTTTTCTCCCGACTTGGGTTTCCACCTAAAAATCCTGGTGTTCATGTGTGATGCTTTGTGTGATGGTTTATTCTGTTCTTACTGCACATGTTTACTGTTTATAGAACATCTAATGAATGAACGATGGAATGATATAAGTGAAGAACTAATGGCATAATTAGATCTCTGTGTATACGCGAGTTTTATGAAGGATATCCGCGTGTATACGCTACTTGGCTTCAGCAAAGTAGCATATGGGTTTTAAGGAATGAAAAAGTAAAAAGTTTTGAATATGCAGTAAATACTGATTCACCCCCCCCTCTCAGTATTTTTTCCCAACAATTGGTATCAGAGCGTGGTCCTTCTGCAGAAGCTTGATCGCTTGAAGGAGATCCGTCGCAATGGGAAGTCAAGAAGGAGTGATGTCTATAAAGCCACCTCTATTCAATGGAAGCAATCTGATATTCTGGAAGGTACGAACAAAAGCATATCTGCAAAGTCTTGGTGCAGATGTATGGGCAATCATGGAAGAAGGTTATCAATACCCGGCAAGTATTCCTACTGATGCAGCTGAAAGGAAGAAGTATGAAATCAATGCCAAAGCAGTGAATGTCTTATTAGGAAGCATGTCCGAATCAGAATTTGCTAAAGTGATGCAGCTACATTCAGCAAAAGAAATATGGGACAAAATCATTCTGAGCTATGAAGGAGATACAAAGGTAAAAATTGCAAAACTCCAAACTCTTAGAATTGAATATGAAAATTTGAAGATGCATAGTGATGAAAGTGTTGCCAGTTTCTTTCTTCGTCTAGATGATATTGTAAATCGAATGAGAAATTTGGGTGAAACCATAACTGATACTACTCTGGTGGAAAAGGTCTTAAGATCATTGACTTCAAAATTTGACTCTAAAGTTTCAACTATTGAAGAAAGGCAAGATTTGCAAACGCTTACTATTGTTCAATTACATGGTACTCTGACTGCTTTTGAAATGAGACAAGGAGGCCCTTCTCAAGTAAGAGAAGTTGCTTTTAAGGCATCTACAAAAGGAAAGGAAAAGGAAGTTGTCAAAGAATCTAGCTATATATCCGATGAAGAAGAAGCGAATTTCGTGAGAAAGCTCCAACTAGGTACTGGAAGATTCAAAGGTAAGCTTCCCTTCAAATGTTTTGAGTGTGGAAAAGTTGGTCATTATGCTGCTAAATGTCCTTACAGAGAAAAGCATGGTAAAGGGAAACAATTTGAAAAGAGAAAGAGTTATTATGCAAAAGAAGATGATGATGAAGTGTCCAGTGAAGATGAAGAAGATTCTGACCAAGATCTGAAAGTGCTCATGGCTAAGAAGCAAAAGAAGAAGGTTACTAAAGGAAAGGAGATACCTCAGAAATCATGTATAGCAAAAATTGAAGAAGATGAAACAGATTCCGACGAAGATCTACAAGCACTCATGGCAAAGAAGAAAAAGGAGAAGGCCACGTGTAATACTCTTCTTTGTGCAAACAATAGTAAAGATAGTGAAAGAAAAGTTGTGGATCTAGAAGAAGCTCTCAAGATTAAAGTTGAAGAACTGCAAAGTTCATATAATAATCAAGAAACTATCTACAAAGAGATGATCTCACAAATGAAAGATCAAATAGAAATGTTGAATGGACAGGTGGACAAGTATCAAAGGTTTCATACTTATGCATCCAATCGAATTAAAGATCTAGAAGCAGATCTTGAAAAATCAAGCAAGAAGAATGAATGACTTGAAGCTGCAATCATTTGTCTTCAGGAAGATTTAGAAGCATCAAGTAAGAAAAATAAGGAACCTCTACAATCATTTGAAAAGGAAGGCCTTGAAGCAGAAATCATCTCTCTTAAAGAAGATCTGGAAAAATCAAATAAGAAGAATGAAGAGCTGCAAAAAACATGTGAAGGAAATGAAGATTGGTTGAAAGAAGAGATTCTAAATCTGAAGGATCAAGTTGAAGATGGAAGAAGAAAAGAAGAAAGCATGACAAAGCAATGTCAAGCCTTGGAGGTTGAGGTAAATATTCTCAAAGGTAAATTAGAAGAAAAGGTTAAACTTTTGAAGTTTCATGATAGTACTAACATTTTGGACAATATTCTGAGTAATCAAAGGTCTCCTGCTATCAAACATGGTCTTGGTTTCCATGAAACTGTTAAAGGAGAATCTAGCTCACAAGGAAGTGCCAAAAATTCAGAGGATGTCAATGCAAAACCTGAAGTGTTGAAAGAGAAAAAAGCTCAACCAACAATAATGAATTCTCAAAGGAATTCATTCAAGAACGTTGAATGTTTTAAATGTCATAATTATGGACATGTTGCAGAAAATTGTAGGAGCAGATCATTTCAGCCTCAAACAAACAGTTCCTACATAGAAAGGTACTCTAGTTTCTTCAAGGGATATTGTTTTTCATGTAACAAGTATGGACACAAAGCAGCTGATTGTAAAAGGAGGAAGAATAGAAATACTCATTATGATTCTTATGCTTATTTTTCCGGACACATGAGATGTTATTCTTGTAACAAGTATGGACATATAAGAAAGGAATGCAGGTCGAACAGATATGAGAAATTTCAGCACACAAATAGAAAACAAATCTAGAAGAAGATGGAGGGATGGAATAAGAAACAATCTAGAGAAGAAAAGGATGTTTTTGTGGATGCTCTAGAAGACAATGATTTTCTTGAAGAAAACACTCAATTCAAGATGAAGGACCAATCAGAAACGTAGGGAATTCTGACCCTACTGCAGTCATCCGCTTCTGAAGCTTACTTCTCTGATTGACTGCAGGAATGATGTGGGATACATTATGAGATTTAGTAATGTATCGTCACAGGGGGAGAAATGCATGATGACTCTCATGGTTGATTTGATTATACTGGTTATGTTTACTTCTGACAGCGCATCTGATGTGGAAAGGACAGGTACAGGAGGTACAAGCTCTGGAAGAAATGAAGGAAGATGGAAATTTTCTATGCTTCACTTTCCATACGAAGGTTCCATTAACTAAAGTCGCGTATACACGCGAGTTCCAGAAGACGCAGTCGCGTATGCATTGATGATAAGAAAATTTATCTGATAGCTGAAGATCTGAAGCAGAGGTCCAGGGGGAGCATCAGTCTGACTGCTGATGATTGCATTGTTAGCATCATTCTAGTTATACTCATGATAATGAAATGATGCATGGGTTCTTGTGTTGAATATTATGGATGAAGCCTGGTTGCTTTATGATGAAGAGCATTCATTGTTGAGATGAAAGTCTTATAGTTCAGAGATGAGGACAGATCATGCAAAGATTGTTGTTGATGACTTGCTGTTGAAGGTGTCTCAGATTGCACAAGTTAAGGAAGAAGCACTGGTTTAGGGGGAGTAGCAGGTTGAATTCTAATGGTTGCATTATTGGCAATATGATTGCTTATTCTTTGGTCTTGGTGATACTCATGATCAAATGATGATGATTTGGTACATGGATTATTATGATGAGATTTTGAGCCCTGGTTGCTGATAAGTATCTTTGTGTGGTTGAGTTGGATATCATTTGTTTCAGATCATGTAGATTTTGGTTGCTATGGTTGAGATCTTTTGCCTACATATGTTACTTCATGTTACATCTTGAAGATCATGGTGATTTTGGACCACATGGATGATTGCTTGACACATATCTGAAGATGCTGTTCTGGTATGATAATCTCTTTTGGAAAGAATGTATTGATGTTGCAAAGGATCCGAAGGCTTGGTTACTAATGGGCTTATGCTACAACCATTGGATGACGCTTGAAGACACAACTACACTATTCTGTTATATCTGTAGTCCAGGGAAGCAGTCAAATATCTCAGAAAGAAGCTGAACATTGTCTGTTCCTCATAGAGAATCAGATCTGCATAAATTTTAGAAGATGGCTTGGGATACGCGGGTTTCCTGAAACACAGTCGCGTATGTACGCGAGTTCCTGCACAGAAAACCGCGTATGGTTGGTTGCTGACAATTTTTGGTTGGTTCAGCTCTCTTCAGCGCAGCTGCAATGATGTTTGGTATCTCTGATACTGTTTGGTATCTCTGGTGGTGTTCCAGTTCTCATAATTCCGTTTCTAATGTTTTGATGAAGATGCCTTGATGATTTGTTGGTGGAAGTTTTCAGGATGCACAAACTAAGGGGGAGCCTTAGTCATTTGGAAAGATTGCGTGGTTGCACAGATTCAGGGGGAGCATCAGTTTTGCTGATTATAATGCATTGCTGGCATTATGGTGGTTCTGATATATGATCTCTCTTGAGGTCTTTTTGGTATTAATTATGAAAATTCATATTTGTACTTTGATGAAAAGGTCTGGTTGAGACCCATGTTGTAAATTTGTAATATTCAGTCATGTAAGGACTTGTCAATTTTGTAAACCCACTTGGTTGGGTTGCTGAGTCAAATTTTGTAAACCCACTTGGTTGGGTAGCTGAGACAAATCTGTAAACCCACTTGGTTGGGTAGTTGAGTCTCATATGTAAATTCACTTGGATGGATAATTGATGTAAGTATGAGTCTTTGGTGATAGGAAGTTCATAGAGTCATGTACTTCATTGACAAATATGTTTGAAGATTCAGCATGAACTCAGGGGGAGTTTGGCCACTTCAGCACATATCAGATCTGCATAATGTTTCTTCCACTTGAGGAGAAAAGGGGGAGAGTGTTGGTTTTTGATCCGCCCTTTGCCCTTGATGTCAAAGGGGGAGAGTGACATGGTGTTTGAATGAAGAGAAGATAATGATGTCAAATGTTTGGGAGAGTGAGTCATGTGAGGACTTGTCATTTTTGTAAACCCACTTGGTTGGGTAGCTGAGTCAAATTTGTAAACCCACTTGGTTGGGTAGTTGAGTCTCATATGTAAATCCACTTGGATGGATAATTGATGTAAGTATGAGTCTTTGGTGATAGGAAGAGTCATGTACTTTATTGAAAAATATGTTTGAAGATTGAGCATGAACTCAGGGGGAGCTTGGCCACTTCAGCACATATCAGATCTGCAGAATGTTTCTTCCACATGAGGAGAAAAGGGGGAGAATGTTGGTTTTTTGATCCGCCCTTTGCCCTTGATGTCAAAGGGGGAGAGTGACATGGTGTTTGAATGATGTGACATATTTGGGAGAATGACATGGTATCTATCTGTTGTGGTAACCAAACACCATCGTGGTTGCCATCAAGTCCAAAGGGGGAGATTGTTGGAAATATGATGCAGAGTGTTGTCCTTGATGGCAACCCACTGAATGAAGATGAAGACATGCGACTGTTGACATGTATTGTCCTTGATGGCAATCCACCTAATGAAGTTATGCTTGACTTGATGGACTTGTTAAATGATGTAAATCTGATGTGATATGATGTTTGTTGACAATATGTTGTTGAGTGTTGTCCTTGAAAAAAAACCCACTTGATGAAGATGATGAAAACTTACTTGATGAAGTTGTGCTTGAGAGAATGTTCCTGATGAAGAAAATATGATGTTTCTACAGTGTGTACAGAAGGCAATGAAGAAAGGAATTTAGAATGTGCTCAAAATATAATGAAAAGAGTATGTCTCTGTGTATACGCGGATTGGCCTAGGGGAAGTCGCGTATGCACGCGGAAAATAACATGCCAAGTCGCGTATGGGCTAAAGCGCTCAAAAAGTGCAAAACCAAGGGTAACCACCATGGTATTGACCCATTGTATTGGGTAATGATCCGCCTAATTGACCCCGTCCAGGTATTTTTGGGCTTATGGTATTGTTTTGGTCCATGGTATTGAAAAAGGGGCTCATGGTATTGAAAAGGGTAAACATATATAAGGAGAAGAAATTCATTGTGTAAATCATGAGTGTGAGTGCAAGATGTCTGAGCTTGAATGAATACTTCTCTCTGAAGTATATCTGAATGGAAAGGGTTACACTTGAATGATAAATCTGAATGTATGATGCACCAATGATGAAGAAGGGGATCTAGATCTAAATTTCTCTTGTATTTGCTAGATCTGATTATGGAAGGCTTAGATCTGTGATGAGGCGAGCATCTAGGCGAACATCTGTCTGAAGCAAAAGGGTAGATCTGAACTGAATATCTGATCTGATGAAGTATGCTGCTCTGTAATGATTGAAGATCTGTACGCTACTTCGCCGCGGAGGAAGCGCGTATATACGCAGCTTCAGCGAAGAGAAAGCGCGTATGCGCAATAAAATATACACTGAGGTATACGCTGGTTTGTGTGGACGGAAGCGCGTATATATGCGACATCAGTGAAGGGAAAGCGCGTATGCAAACTAGGGTTTGCTGAAGCAAGGGGTATGAAATATCTGATCTGTTCTGCTGTTTTTCTGCTATCTGATCTGTGTTGATATGTATCTGTTGATGATGTATGTTTGAGCTTAAAAGTATGGAAAGGGTTCGGTATGGAAATATGATGAATTGTGGCCTGCAAGTGTTGTTCTATTGAAGTGGTTGGATCCAGTGTGAAAATTGATGAAACGTGGTCCAAGGTGGTGCTGAGGGTTGTAGCCTTCAGTCAGGGGGTCGTAGCTCCCTTCCAGGTGAGGGTGGTAAACGAGATCGGGGGGTCGTAGCTCCCTTCCAGGAGAGGCTGGTAAACGAGTCAGGGGGTTGGAGCTCCCTTCCAGGAGAGGCTGGTAAACGAGCGTAGGTGGGTGCCTGCGTGCTGGTCAAGTCTGCACCAGCACATATGTTGTAACATGTTTTCTCTATAATAAAAATATTGAAGGCTGAGCAACTGCAGCGGTGGTTTTCTCTCGATTTGGGTTTCCACCTAAAAATCCTGGTGTTCATGTGTGATGCTTTGTGTGATGGCTTATTCTGTTATTACTGCACATGTTTACAGTTTATTGAACATCTGATAAATGAATGATGGAATGATCTAAGTGAAGAGTTAATTACATATCTAGATCTCTGTGTATACACGAGTTTCACAAAGGGGATCCGCGTATATACGCAGGTTTAGTGAAGGAAAGTAGCGTATGAGTTTTAAGGAATGAAAAGGTAAAAAGTTTTGATTATGCTGTAAATACTGAT
>JAXQQM020085689.1:0-28996 GCA_034641835.2 Pinus albicaulis | reverse complement strand
AGTCTTACCTAATTTGGATTCTTTAAGGCAAAGTTGTGCCCAATATCCTACGATGACCTACCATGGACCAAGTTCAAAAGAGAAAATTTGTACGACTTGCCATGTGTCATTGTTTCCTCCTTCGGCTCAAATTGATATAAAGGAAAAACTGCTACCGTTTGGTTGCGCCACTGTTTACATCATTCCAATCAGATGCTCAGAGAGAGAGCTATGAAGATTTTCCCACGATCTCCTCTTTGAGATGAAATTCAGAAGCCTCAAAAATCCCTAACTGCCACAGATCATATCTCCAAAAATATTGCGAACCAATATCTGAAATTTTGCGAAGATGTTCCTCAGGATTGCGGCTTCGCACTCTAAAATTTTTAGCTTCTGAACCTTCGTAGAAAAAAATTTATAGCAAAAATTCCACGATGACTTGTTTGGAGCAGCAAAACCTTAGAATCTCAAAGCTCTCATACCAAATGTTGTGAAGCTAGCTCCAAAAATAGAACAAAAGAGATATCAACGCCTTATAAATAAGCCACTTCGAGGGGGAAACCTCCAATACATTACATGAATGAAAAATTCTTGGAGGATACAAATGACCCAAACCTCCTTCTATATATAGGAGTCCATGGGGCCACACAATATATACCTAGTGGGGCCACAATGTAATCCTAGCCGACCTAACAATAATAATGTAAGGGCACAATAATAACAATATGGGGGTTACAAGGGTACAACAATAACAATAAGGGGGGCTAAACTAACGTAATAAGGGACTACACTATTAATATAGGGACTTAACAGCGAGGTAATAAATATCCTACCAAATAGCAAGAAAAAATATTACGACATCAAGAAAATCAAAATTTTTGACCGTCACCCCACCATCCTATGGATCAAAAGGATTGAAACCAGTGGGGAAATGTACAAAGATCCAAGAAATGATGAGGTAAGGTATGATTATCCCATAATACTCAACAACATCCACAACACCAACATCCACAACATTTCCACCACCTGTGACACCATCTCAAGCAAATATCTTGGAAGGGTTGATTAAAAGAAAAAAAAGAGATTAATCTTTTCCACAAACAAGAGTTAGATAGTCCATCAAAAGCATACTTAGGGACGAAAGTAGTGAGTGGAGCGTCAAACCCAGTGGCCCTCGTCTAGTCACACATTTATCGTTTACGACCAGAGCATCCTAGGTCTGAAATGAGCCTGTGAAATAAAATGACAATCTCACAGATGAGAAGGAAAATAATTTGTATCAATTCCACAACATGGTCGTAACACATTGTGCAGAAATGTGAAATTCAGGGATCTATATAATACTATTCGACACCAATTATACAAGAGTACCAAATCTCCAAAATATCCCCGATAGTGTATAAAAACACCAAACTATCCCTAGAAAAAACTAGACCTTGTAAGGTGAGAGCGCACCTAATCTCATATGGTTGTCATAAGAATGTCAACAACTCCATTAAGAAGACACCCCTTCCATGGTGCATTGAAAACCTTCTGTAGTGACCTCCACCAAAATAAGAGAAAGATAAAATGGCCTATGCATTCACAAATATATTAGTCAAAGCAACCAGAAAAACTAGTCTATGGTCAGTCTTAAAATGCAACCCTTGATAATGTTATGCTCCTGTCGCATGCAGCACCAACTAGCCTCTCTGCCCTTGCAAAATTGCACCTACACCATTATGTGAGATTTCTTTGTTAAATTTTCTCCCGCAATCTAAACCCTAATGATCAAACTCTACACTCACTCAATCAAAGTACTATCCCATGTTACTAGGATTTCTGAAGCGATTGAGACTCTGTTGGGGATTTTGTCAGTGTAAACCATGCAGTTTCCTAAGGCCCAACTAGCACTATTATCCCATCCAACCACACTAGCCCCATCCTCCTTAGTCGTCTTTCATTTTTGTGTCTCCCTATGTTTTTCCTTTTAACACACCATTCATTCACTTCAGTCCATTCAAAATTTAATAACCAGTGTGTGCAAATTTATGCGTGGAAAATATCATTGTGCTATGTATGGTGTAGTTTCAATTGTAATTGTTAAACCATTGACAATATAATTTTATATGGACTAAGGTATTTTATATATTTGTCATTTGTTATTTTTCGGTTCTTCTCTTTACTCATCTTAAATATCTTAAGTCCATTTGTCTCCAAAGTCGCATAATTTGTTTTATCCTAAAAGTTTCTTATCTTTACAAAAATGTATAAGAATATTTCACAATAATATGGTCAAATTTAAAGTAGATGGACAACTTTCATGTATTTTTATTCTGAGGTTTTCTTTTATGCTAAGCGGAAAGCACACAATATATTTTTCACAATTTTTATTAGTGGTGAATAGTAGAGGAACATATAAACCCGTTGAGAATATTTAACCCTAAAAGCGTATTATGAGTGAATAATAAATGAAGAGTGAAATAAACTTCATTTTTTATTTTTACAAGTTCTAGGTTTTCATGTTTTTTTGTTGTGAACGTGAATGTGAATTTGGAGTTATTTTGCAATTTCTAGGTTGGTTGTATTTGGGAAAAATGGGAGGTGGAGCACACTTTTCTTGACAAGTTGCTAGCTCGAATATGTTTATAATGAAAAGAGTGAATTTGGAATCCCCTATAGCAAATGATTAAATGTTGGAAAGAAATGGAGTGGTGGTTTTGGTTGGACAACTATCTCTTATGTTTGCTTTGGCTATAGACCAACTACTGAAAATGCATGTGAAGTTCAAAGAGAGAAGACAAAGCAAAAACCACCGCTTGATTAGTAATCTTATTTATCTTCTTATGATCCACACAATGCAACCCAACAAAGCCATAGGCTACATATTTAAGGCAAACATTATTCATTTCATCTCAAGGTGGTTTTTCTATTAAGGAAATGAAAGGACAATGATACTCAAAAATATTTTAATAATGATTATATATAATGCATTGGTTGCATAGCTTTACATGAATAATACCTCCTAGGAAAGAAGCTAAACTACAATCCAGGGTAATATCTAGTCCAATGTAAGGGACTAAGGATTGATGCTTCTAGAAACCACATGACCCACTAGAGGTAGCAATAATGATGACCATAAGGGACACTGATATCTTGTAAATGCTATCTAGGTTAAAGTTGTCTTTTTATCTTGGAGTAAGACATACAATTTCTTTTAATTAGCTAAGAGCTCATCTCCTTGGATGTAAGGAAATATGTTAACTACCCAAATTCCAAAGAAAACAAGTCATTTCAGGTGGCATGGGTTTCCTTAAATATTAGTGATGAGCCAACTCACATTTGTGAATAACAACTAATGATGACTATGTTAATTGCTAATCGACAACTAAATTATGATAGGTTTTACATTGTAGTGGTGCCACAAAAGTATGATGTATATAGATTTGGATGGTTGTATTGGAAATGATAAGAGAACATAAACCATCTTCCAAACTACCTATCTTTTGGAGCACTCCCTATACATAGCCATTTCACAAAAGGAAATTTTCTAAGTTAAGGAATTATTCATGGAATAAGTGAAGATGATGATAATTTATTCAATAATTTAACTCCTTTCATTGTGAGTTTATGTGTCAATTGTCATTAATAAATTAGTCAAACTAGCCATCTCTAACACTTTTGACAAATTAAAAAACAAAAATAAAAAATGTAGAATTACAATTGAAAAATCCATTTTTGTTTTATTGTTCCTTTGCTTATTTCAACGTTTTTAAATGAAAAAGGCCTAGTGACCAAACATTATAGCTTAGAATGTGGCTTAAATCCAAATTTACTAAATAACTTGACCCCAAGCCCCCCAAAAATTTCAATTGTTTGTGTCTTGAAGATTATAAATAAAATTGTGTATATTGATTGATTACAATTAGAAATAACAAAGGGAATACTTAGGAGGATTTGTGCTTCAATGGTCAATTCCACTAATAGATATTTCCTAGTAATCCTATGGGTGAATTTCATATGCATTGTGGATGGAACTCCAATCTCGAGAGCTTGTATTTGGGAGTTAATCTTTCATTATTTGTGCAAATTATTGAGGTGATGACCCTCCTATGCACTTTGAACTACATATATCATTTTGAACAATGGTGTATCCTCTAATTGAATTGTATTAGTTTCCCACAAAAATATTGTGATACATGGAAACAATCCTCCATTTCCTCCAATTCTAATATTCTTGGGTGATCCTTTTTATATATCACTTCTGCACTATTTTTTAAACATACATTATAAATAATAATTAGGGTTAATAAGTTTCATCGTTGATCTAAATACTCTTGATAATGAACAAGTTCTATTTTGATATTTGGTTTATATTTTTTCCTACAAACTACCATTTTTCATTTTTTGGTTGTTTAATTGATGCAGGTGCATCTAACCTAGGTTAATCATTTACTAGAGGAGTTAGTTTGTAAAGTGAAGATTAATTAATTAATTAATTTTCTAGTTTTTAGGAGAGAATGAAGATTATTGTAAATAGGAGAAGATTCGATAGGATTGTGGAAGTGTGTTAGTTAGCTCTTATCTAGGGATAAGGGATTGAATGAGAGATTTTAGAGATTAGATGAGAGATGTTAAGGATTAGAAGAGACATTTCTGGAATTAGCTTAGGATCTAGAAACTCCTTGGATTTTAATCCAATTGTATAAATAATTGTGAGCCTATGATCCATGAGGAGGTGTGAGTGTGTAAGATGTAGTGTGAGGATTGATGGCTAATCATTAGGCCAATACTTATGTGTAAATATTTTATTTATTTATTGATTAATTATTTTAGATATTGAGTGTGCATTTGATTTTCAGTTTTATTGTGTGTTTGTTAATTTTTTAAAAGAGACCCTATGGCATGCACTATCATTTGGTATCAGAGCATATGGGGCTACTCTTTGGGTGTGAACGAGTGTAAGAATAATATATCAGCATGATGCATTGATATCATCACTACGTAAAAGTTGTGAAAAGTTTGTGTGAGGGAACAAATATTTTGGAGTTATACCACTCCCTGGAAATTTATAGCGTGGAGGACCTGCGTGGACTACATAATGATGTCCAATATCGTGTAAGGTTTTCAAAGTGATATGGCGCGAATTAATGTGAACCTTGGTCGCAAGTGCATGGGCATGAAGTGGTGAGTTGCCTATTCTACGAGGGTGAGATTTGTACTATGAGAATTGCGAGATAGAGGAAGCGAAGAGCCAAGTGTTGAGGCGTTGAAGCAAGCACTAGAAAATGTTGGTGGAATTCCTGTTTTTCGCTGCCGTGGAGCGTTCAAAACCTCTGAGATCGATGGAAATGACCATAGAACAGTGAAAAAAAAGTGAAGTAGTGCGAACCTATACCAGAGCCTGCATTGGAGTTGTTATTCCACTCGATATTGTCTCTTACATTGGTTGCAACAGAGAAAATATCACGCATCGTGAGTTCACCTCATGGGAAGATCGGTGGAGGATCAAGGAGAAACAAAGACTAAAACATTTTTCATTGCTAGCGTGAAACTTGCAATAGTGGGTTCCTTCTAGTACGAAGTGTAACTAGTGTTTGAAGGCATGGATTAAGGAAGATGTGTGAAGCATTGTTGAGTCTGTGGCACTATGTGAAGTTATGTTTTAAAGATTCATGGAAGCGTATAAGAGAGACTATGTGGGAGCTTATTTTTGTGAGAGCTTCCTCAATGAATTTCTACATTTTCATGGATACAATGCTCTACGTATCTCACTTTAATTATAAGATCTAAAAGAGAAACATATAAATCACTTTTTATAAAGTGACTTTATTAAAGATTAAATTATTTTAATATGAAGCATGTGAAAGTATTTTATGGACTGATAAGGTAGGTAATTAATATTAGATGAGAGACTTAGTGGTGGTGATATTCTAGCGCCAAATTAATGGTTTCTGAAGTTTGTTTCGATCATAATAAAATCATGGTCACATGTGCTTTAAATATTTAAAAGAATATTGCACAAGTTAAGTTGAAAGAAGAGAGTTTTCAAGTCAAGGTATCGATGTCAAATGAAATAAATTGATTAAGTAAGGTTTCAAGGTCAAGCATAGATAGAAATTGAAGTCAAAGACTAAATTATTGGCTATAAGCCATGGAAAGTCCTAAAAAAATGGGTTAAGTCATGAGTTTTAAAGTTGAATAAGTTTGAGAGTTTCTCAATGTAAAATTTCAAGTCAAGGTCCATTAATTAAGAGTTGGTGTCAAAGTCTAGAGTCAAAGATTCATAAGTCAAGTCAAAGGTTTGAGTCCTTGAATATAGTTGGGTGCATGATTGGCAGAGTTAGACACCCAAAAGTCTAGTCATTGTAAAGACAATTTGAAGAGATACTGCAGCTGTTGTTTGTAGGAAAGAGGTGTAAGGAACTCTTCACAAAATATTATATTACGAGATATAGTTGCATCTTTCACGAACTCTTCTTATTTTCTTCACATATTGCTTCCCTAGGAATTTCTATACATAGTTCCTTCATCATTGTCAACCACCTCATATTCCATATGAGGTCATATTATTTTGATTTCATCTTATCAATATGTGAATGAGTTCAAGGCATATTGCCTTCATGCCTTCATGAATCTTCCTAAAGGAATATATCCTTCTTCCTTGATCATGCTCATGAGATAGAACATTCACTCATTCTAACTGCAACCGCATGATGACATGACTTAATCTATCTATTTCCAAATATATACATACCTCTTCCTTCATGAGGTCATCTAGACTTCTCTCAACAAATTCCTTTCATTTGAAGACTAAATTACTTCAACCAACTTGACATGTTGCACATCTTTGACATAATTCCTTCCCAGTGGATCCCACACAATGTGGACCATAGATTCTCAACGAGACACTTACTTCTTCCAAGAAGAGGTGAACCTTCAAATGAATATTCCAATGGAGGATTGTGATTATCCTCATCTCGCAAATGATCCTTCCTAATAATGATGATGTATGATGAATTTTCTCTACCTTCTATCATGATAGATGACTTTCTTCCAACCATATATACTACTATTTTCATGCTTTCAATAAAGGTACCAAAGCTACTTTATTTCTATCATGATGACTGCTACTACCATGTAGACTTCGACTTCAACTAAAATTTCAAGCTTCTATGATAATGTCATCTCTATTTCAGCTCTAATGAAACTCAATATTTTCTATCATCTTCTATAACGAGATGAAGGAGATTATCTCATTCATAACAAATATCTTTCACTTCCTCCTTTGATTTCTTATTTTCAGGTTCTTCTACTTCTTCAGTGATATGGGCTTCATTCCTTTCCTTTCTCTTTTTTTATCCTTCTTGATTTTGGGACAATTCCTTTTAAATTTCCCATATTCTCTACATTCATAGCATTGTATCTTTGACATATCAATCTTCTTCCTTTTCCGAGGGCCAAAATTTCCAAAATTCCCTTTTCTCCTAGCCATGGAAGCAAATGCTTGAACTTGTTCATTTGATCCCACACTGTTTTTTTCCTTAAACCTAGTTTCCTCAATCTTACATAATGACCAAAGTTCATTGAATGGAGTAGCTTCCTTCTTTCCATAGATACTTGATACAAAGTTACCCCATTCATTAGGTAGTGCATTGAGCACAACAATGGACATTTCCTTGTCAGACATTATTTCCCATAAATCTTGTAGTTGATCTCTTATTTGTGACACCCTCATAATATATGAGGTTATCCATTATTAATTTGATAACTTCATATTGTATATCTTGGTTCTCAAAGATATAACTTCTCCTCTAGTGCTTACGAATAAAAATTCTACCAACTTATCATAGATTTATTTTGATTTTTCCAAATTTGCCACATAAGGGATGAGGGAATCCTTGATTGATTCTATAAGGATTCTTTGAGCCCTTATCTCCCCTTTCATATATTTTGATAGGGCTTGAGATTTTTCTTGTGATGGTTTGGCGATTTAACCTTTAACATATCCAATAAATTCATTTATGTGAGGATCAAATCTATCCTCTTCTTCCATGCAAGGAAATTTGATGACCCAACCAGTTTGTTGCTCTCCTTGTAGAATGAAATCATTTTGATAGTAGATTCAGACATAGATATAAAGGCACTTACTTGTTAAGTGAATATGCTTCTTTGATGATGATATATTCAACTTGATTCCTTTCTTGATTTTGATGATATTTGATCATGATTTCTTCCTTGGAGATGGAAATACTTCTTCTTCTAGAGATGCATTTCTTCAAATATGTTAGAGATGTGATCCTTGGATAACCTTTATGTCTTTGATGATGAAGTAAACACTTATTCTTTCTCCCTTGGAATGTAGAAGTGAGGAATATGGAGACTTCAAGATGCTTCAAGTGTGTAGTTCTTCTTTCTTTGAATGGAGGTAGGTTCCTTCTTGAAAGTAGAGTGTTGTCTTCTTCTTCTTGTTCCTTCTAGATGGTGTGATCCTTGTGATGATATGGGTAGTCCTCCTTGATTCTCCTATTGACGCTCCTTATATCCTTTATTCAAGCCACATGTTCTTGTCTTGTCACCTTACACTCTGATACCATTTAAGAAATCTAGGGGAAACTAGATTAGGTGATTTCTCTTACTTTGATAACCACTTATGATGTATTTTTACTTAACTTGATTAACTTCTTCTTTCACTTGATTATAATTAGTGTTATTATCATAAAAAAATACCAAAAAATAAAGAAAAATGAGACAAGAGGACATAATATATAGGCTATCATCCAGGGCCAAAACCTCTCCTCTTGAGAGGAAAACCCACAAGAAATATTCTCTTCATATAAAACCCCAAATGATGAATTAAGGGACCTTGACCCTTGACCAAAACTCCTCCAAAACCAAGTCAAACTTTTATGCTTCTAAAAAATTCAAACCAAGTCAATATTTCCTTGCAGCAACTATAATTTCTTCTTTAACCGAGACTTTATACCTACAACCTTGGACTGCAATTTTGACCTACAATTCTCGACCTTTGTTGCAAAAACCCTAGATACCACATGTGATATTTTTTTATGGTGACTTGTCCCTCCTCTCTCCTTCACTTGAGATGAATTCTTCTTCTTGTAAATCCAGTTTGCAAGGGAGACTTTTTGTAACCTAAAACTTGGCTCTTAGTGATGACTTCAATTTGAACTTGTAGCAAATCTAATGTGCCCTAATTCTCCTTCACATGTGTGAGAATGATGGCCCTAAAACAATTCCCAAAATTCATATATTTCTTCTTTATAATTTTCTTCTCCTTCGTTGATTTTAGGTTTCCTTATCTTCACTTGATCGAACTTGTTGTGAGCTTCTTGGATAGTATCAAATGTAGTCGAATTCCCTATTATATATAGTCTTCTAGAGAGCCTCATTAGGTCGACATGTCATCTGTATGAGGTCAACTTCATTGTTTGATAGGTCGACTTGTTGCTTGCATGTTGACAAGGTCATGGAGGGTCTTTGAATCTAATTTTGACTCAAATACATTTTTCTTTACAATATGTAACATGCCCAAAGGGTCTTCCATACGTGAAAATGAATCTTGTGACTTGTTGACTCAAAGACAAGCCTTAGAATCACTCAATGTGTGCTTGAAATATAAATCAAATAAATATGAGGATGAAACCCATGCCTAAATGATGATAATAATATTTTATTTTTCTCTTTACATCAAATACATACAATCATGATTACATATGTCATTATGAAGACCGCACCTAGTTACATATATAAACAAGCACAATAGGTGTCTAATATTAGGGTTTTTTAATTCCCAAAATTTGATTAGTGATAAGGTTTTGGACCCTCTAGAATCTTCTTTAAAGTAGCTACTCCAACACATGTCAGTGATGCGGGATAATGTGGCATCCACTCATACCATGGTGAGGTAGGTGAATTTGTGAGATGTATATATTCCATGTAGGATCTTCGGTTGAGGTTATTTTTGCATTGCTAGAAAGGTATCAATGTGTACAACAACCTCAAGGGGATAGTGCTATGGTTGCAAATATTTGACCCCAAAGAGTGTCCTTTGACACCTTAAAATGGCTCTAGAAGTTTCCATAACTCAAATTTCCAAATGGGGACCTACTACTAAAATAATCTTTGTAAGCCAACTCCTTGAGTGTTTCCATGGCATAAAGCACCACGATAGTGACAAATTATATAATGATCCATTCTAGATCAATATCATTACTTCAACCATCTTTGGGAGATGTGAGCAAGCTTGCTTCTATGTTAGGGAAGATATTAGGGGGATGTGAATTCATTTATGTAAATTTTAGAGGGTGATCATATGGTTTGAATATTAGATGGAGGGACATGGTTTTTTCTTGCTCTAACTATTTTTATTTTTATTTATGGTTGGAAGTATTTTTCACTCCTAGGATTTGGATAAATAGATCATTTTTCTCTATATACATGCCCCTTGTGCCAAAATAGAACATAATTTTGGGGGGTGATCTATATTTTTCTATTGTTAGTGCTTAAATATGGGGTCCTTCACACCAAATGGATCCTGTATTTGAATTTTCTCTAAGAGATATTATAGGAGATTGATATTTATGATGTAGATCCCATCATACTTAGACATTATTAGAGGAACAAGTGGGTGGGAGAAGGTAGAATTGCAAATATATTAGATAAATTATTATTTTCAAGGACATCAACTTGGATTATAAGGAGATTATATCACTTTCCTATATTTTTGGAAATTTCTCCATTGGGGAGAAAGCCTCCAAATCCATATAAATTTAACTCCAATTGGTTGAAGGAAGGTTATTTTGTGTGATTGGTGAAAGACAAATGGCTTCCATATGATGGGACCTGTTAGCTCCCTGTAATTTCAGCAGATTAGCAAGACCAAAACTACAGAGAGAACACTTGAACCACTTTGGGATTCTAGGATTTGGCCCTCCTAAATCCAGAGAGGGTTCTCTCTATAAGTGAAAAGATTGATTTATCTTTAAGGCTTGAAAAGTGATATTAGGATAGTTATGAAGAACAAGGTTTTTGTTTGTTTTGGTTGGGCAAAGATATGTGAAGGTAAAGGAATTATAAATGAAGGGTGAAGGTGAATGAAAGTGAAATATTGATTCAGCTAAAAATATAGGCAAGAAATAGTTTCAATCCATTGGGCTATGGAGTCATAGTAGGATTTAATTGAAACAACAAGGTTCAAGAGTGGTCCACGGGGCAAGTCATCTATGTCTAAGGATCTCTTTAAAGTTGATTTTATGGAATGAAATGAAACAATAGGAAAGGGAATTTAAACAAATGAAGAACAAAGAGCAGCCTAAGATCAAGTAAGTACTTTGAAACTATCCTGCTTTTGGCATACACTTAAGAAAGACATAAAATTAATCTAAGATCAGGTAAGTACTTCGAAACTAGCCTGCTTTTGATGCACATTAAATAGAAAACATTTAAAACACAAAAATAATAGCTTAAGATCAAGTAAGGACTTTGAACCTATCCTTCTTTCAGCATATTCTAAGGGAAACTTTTCAAAGTAGCTGTTGGAGAAGAAACTAGAGGACAGGGCTCACCATAAACTTCCCTAGCTCTGCTTTACTTAGCAAACTTATCAAGACAACACATGAGATAACAAAGAATAGTCTAAGATTAGGTAAGGACTTTGAACCTAGCCTGCTTTCAACATACTCTTATGGAAACTTTCAGACAACCTTTGGAGATGAAACTAGAGGACAAGGCTCACCATAGACTTCCCTAGTTTAACTTTACTTGGCAGAAAATGAAAATAGCATTCAAGAACAATGTTTAGTTTAGACAGTAGGACGAGGGAACGCCAACATTACTAACTGCTTGGAATATATTGAATCATTCTTAAATACACAATTTTGGAAGAAAACATGTAGATAAAGCTTATCAGTAAGATCAGGGTAACTTTGACAGTAAATCCTAACTCTATAATTGTTGTTCTTTATCAGAGAAGATGGACATAATGGAAACAGAAATAAAATAACAATTTACAATAATAAAAACATCACTGTTGACATAGACCAGGATCCCATAAATCATCTTGTATTTGATGCTTCAAACCAGTTACAATATTCAAGTCCAGTGGGTCTCTACAGCTTCAAACTTCTCATCTCAACTTAGGTATCTTCAATTACAAACAAAGCTTACAGCGACTTTAGTAAACTATTTACATGCAACAGATATGTAGTGACCCCCCTTATCTCATCTTCTATGGAAGTACTTATAGAAGAAATGAGGAAGTGGGATGGGATAAATATCTTCTAGGTTCAATTAATACAGTTTAATTCTTCTCGGCCCTTGAGGGGCTCAATGGAGAAACTCTTTGATATTTCCTATGTATTAATTGGTTTACATTAAGTATTAAGCTTGCTGGGAAAATTTATTGACTTTAAGGCTTTCCCTTGTCTTTGTAATAACTTTTGCGATAGTGGTAATAAGTTCCTTAGCTTGAAATAACTGTTCAGCTGCATTAAGGCAAATATCTTATGTCTGAGGAAATAACTCTTCCTCCTTTGATTGTTGCAAGATTGTAGGTGGATTTTGGTAGCTGGAGAGGATTAAATTTGCCTCTGATGTGGCAATGGAGGCTTCTCGGACTGACAGATATTATTTCTTTTCTTTAAACACTGTTAATTTATTTTAATTCTGTGTGTTAGGCATAATTAGGCCTAATTTTCTGTCTTATGTTCTTCAACATGTGTTTAATCGAGTGGATTAGGCTTTAGATAGTCGATTTAGTCCGTAATCCCTCAAAACTGTGTAAACCATCCTTGATTCTTTATCTCTGTTGTAACTGGATCCTTTAACACTGATACTCTTTGATTGATTAAACTTTGCTGTGTCTTTTTGATGTGCAGGTACGCAGAGGGTTTTAAAATGGCATCAACGCTCATGAAGCATTGATAAAACATAATTTGGAACCCTGCAAAATGATCTCTTTGATGAATAAAGGTGTGGGGGATCGTCATCCCCGGCCTTCAATTGTCCTTTAAAACAATTGAAAAACCATTAAAACCTGCACAAATAAACGAAAAGTTAAGAAAATCCTGTGGGGAAGGGCTCATATTGCTTTAGAAGTTTTGGTTAAATCGTGACCGTTGGATGAAAGCATCCAATGGTGGAGATTTCTTGCGGGGGTCAAAATGGGAGGCGGATGGATAAATGGTGCAGGAGATAAGTCCGGGCCGTTGATCTGCAAAGATCAACGGTCAAGATCAATCGTGGATTTTATAATGTGGGGGGAAACTTTATAATGAAATGGGGGAAATTACAAAGGAAAAGGGAAAAAAACTTAGGTGGAGGGAAAAATGTGTTAAAACGAAATTTGGGGTTTCCGAACGATCCTGGGCCATTGGATTGGATTAGTCCACGGAGATCAATGGCGGAGGTTGACTGATGGAGTTCTGTGGAGGATGGGTGGAGGGTGATGAACAAACGGTGAGATTGAATATGAGCCGTTAGATCTTAGAGATCGACGGCGGAGATCTATTTTGGGAAAATGAAATGGGAAAGGGGAAGGTGGTTTCGGCTGAAGAAATCACTGGTTTTGCACAAAAAAATGGAGGAAAGAAAATTTTACCTTTTTGAACGTGATATGCGTTACTGGCCGACACATGGCCTTTTAAAACCGCCCTCATCGCGTAATTTTGAAACATTATTGTTTGGACTTAAATTTACGCAAAACTGCGCGCTAGCCATCAGATCTGGGGCTTTAGATCGGACGGTTGAGGGGAGAGCGCGATGGCTATAATATGCAAGGATGGAAAGAGGTGGGGCAGGTTCAAGGCAATTTTAACCTGGACCGTCAGATCAGGGAATGTACGGTGGAGATTTGATCTGGGAAGGGTAGGACCCAAAGAAGTTGGGCCTATTGGGTTGGATCTGGACCGTCGGATGAAATAGATCAACAGCTCAGATTTGATCTTTGGGTTAATGAAATAAAATATGAGGCGAGGGGCAAGCAGAGCTTGGTTTGATGTGAGCCATTGATCTACGGAGATCAACGACGGATATTCATTTAAAACTTTATACAGCGTGTTTTGGAAAATAACAAAGGGAAATGGGGATTGATCTGGACCGTCGGATCTTGGTTTATGGATGGCCCAGATGCAATCGAAAGATCGCGATCGGTGGGGCAAGGTGAGAAAAGCGTCGATGCGATTATATGTGGACCATCAGATCTTTGGAGAGATCGACAGTTAGGAATGAATTGGAGGTCCAAAGGTGGAGGGATAGGCTTATGAATCAGAGTGATGTGGGCCGTCAGATCTAGGCCTGGCGGGGGAGATCAATGGCTGAGAAGCCATCAGGAGGTGACCAATTGGAGTGGGCAACAAGTATTAAAATATGCCCGACGAAAAAATCTCTGATGCGAGATCATGAAGACCATTTGATAATTTTAGATCAACGGTTGGAATTTTCCAAACCAATGAACCGTCAGGTTTCGTTATAATATGAAAAAAATGGGGTTTTTAATAATATACAAAGGAAAAATTGTATCGGGGAGGGGTTTTATAATTTTTTAGCGCTCGATTGCGGGCTCCGGGTTATGTGAAAAGATGAAGGGATTGGGGGTTATAAAAGAGGAGCCAATTGCAATCAGAGAATTAACGCAACAAAAGAAATGTGTTTCTCATGAATGTCCTGATTGCAATAAGCACCTACGGGCTTAGCGCCTGGTCTCGACGCCCGGTTTTATGGCGGGGAAGTGGTTTAGGGCTTAGCCAAAAGGGGCTTAGGCCTATAATATAAAAATGGGTTTTTTATGATTTTCCAAGGTTTTTCAAAGGATTTGAAAGCTTCTGATAAGGCAAAAAAGGAGTTTTAAACCTTATCACAAGGGTTTTTATGAAGGGAAGAATGGAAATGAGGGAAAAAATAGGAATTTTATGGGAAAAAGGGGATAAAAATGAAGGTTAATAATGAGTGAAAGAAGGGGTAGAAATGAGGGGAAAATGAAGTTTTCAGCAGTCTTTTTATTCAGGGAGAACAACAGATTTTCAGAATTAAGAGGGAAACAACAGCGAAGATTAATCAAAGGATAAGATATCTTCAGAAGACTTCAAGAACTAACAATTTGGCAATAAAATTGTTTCTTGAAGGCTTAAAACATGATTTAGCCACCATTTGATATGAAAATTTTTATAGGTGGCTAACAGTGGCTCCATATGGGGATGGCACCTTCTTGAAGGTGTCAAGAACTTTAGACTTGTATTCTTTGGGGGGCTGATCAATGCCTCATCCATTAGGCTACAACTTTCTTCACTTGGATGATCTTTTTCTTTTCTGATAAATGTTAGCATCCATGAAAAACAATGGAACTCTATCAAACAAGCTTTCTACCTACCCAATCCTACTGATCTAAAATTTTTTCTTCTTTCAGAGCGCATTTGGATTGGAAAACTCTTTTACAAACATTTTATTCTTTTGAAAGAAAAAAACTAATCTAAGTCTACTTCTTATTTCTCCATGAACTCAGATTAAATAGTTGAGTTCATAAGATTCTCTACCTAACTACTATTTGTTAGGATTAGACTGTCTAACAGATTTTTATCCTCTAAATTCTGAAGCAAGAAATTTAAACGCATACAAGTCAGGATTGAATAGTCTAACTTGTTGTTGATCTATGGCATAAAAACAAGCTGCACATAGTTTATTTATTTTTCAGAAAATTAAATCAAAATGGTGAAGGCTTAAGATCTGAAGTTTTAAGCACATCCTTCTTTTCTTCAGCTCTGTTTTTTAGTTTATTTGAGTTGTTATCTACTTGTTCTCTGGTCCAAGTTTTGAGAATATTAGAACCAATTTGCTTCTATATTTGACTCATGATTTAAACAGATTAGAGTCATTCTTCTTTTGGAATCTTAGGTTCAGATTTTGAGCTTGTTTGAACCTTTATTTTCTATCCTAATCTACCTAACTGATAAGCCAAGATTAAGATGTTTGGAAAATCTGATTCACTAACCTATCAAAAATAAATTTAAAACTAATTAGTCATGATTAGGCTTTATGACTAACTAGGAGTGTGTGTGTGTGTGTTTTTTTTGGGAGTGGCATTTGAGCTTGCACACTTTCAGATTTTGTTTCTCTTTTTTGGTATGGGTTTGTACCTTTCTTGTTTTTACAATCTGCCCTCTTTTCTCTTTCTATTGTTTTTGTATTTTTGATTTTTCTAACTTTGAATGCAATGATGGATGAAATATTTATAATGAGAAAAATAGATAAAAAGGCTTCCAAACATGTTAGGGTCAAGATAAATAATGTTTGAGCATCCTTCCATTGGCGTGACCCCCAAATAGTTCAGCTCCATTCAATTCCTACAAGAAATAGGCATTATTACCAGCAGTAGAATGAATGAGATAAGGGCCAAGCCATAAGTTATCAAATTTCCCATGCTTTCCCTTGTCTTCTCTCCTTGAGTCCCACTTTAACACTTTGTCACCAACATTGAAATTACTGGCATTTTTCCTTCTATCAAAAAGCTTCTTGATGCTCTCTTGCTTTTGTAATGCTCTGTTGTAGACCTCCTCTCTAGTTTTCTGAAGATGTATGGTCTGATTAATCCTTCTGAGCATGTCATTGTCTTTAGACTGTACCTCTTATATCAGCTTCATGACTGGTACACCAAGGCTGGTTGGAAAAATTGCATCTATTCCATACACAAGTTGGTAGGGTGACATTCCAATAGACTTCTTAAGTGTCAATATATTAACCCAGAGTGCATGTACTAGCTTTGTGTGCCAAGACTTCTTGTTGTCCTCCAACAACTTCTTGATTATGTTCACCAAACTCTTGTTTGAGGATTCTGCTAGCCTATTACCTTGAGGGTAATAAGCAATAGAATGGCCCAATGTAATCTAATATTTGTGATAGAATTCAAACATATTCTTGGATCCAAATGTAGCTGCATTATCAGTGATGATCTTCCTAGGACAACCAAATCTAGAGAGGATATGAGTCTCAATGAATTTTATGATGACAGAGTCATTGGCTTGCCTAGAAGGGATGACTTCTATTCATTTGGTGAAGTAGTTTGTTGCAGTGAGAATCCATCTATGTTGGGCAGATAAGGCCAGATGGATTTCTCCTATGAAGTCAAGTCCCCACTGTTGAAAATGAGCTTCAATAGTGATTGGATGCAGAGGTATGGGAAGCAGTTTTCTTTTTCCTTCAAAAAGTTGGCATTTATGACAAGCAATGATCATTTTATGGACATCTAGAAAGAGTGTGGGCCAATAGTAACTAGCTCTAAGGATTTTGTTGGATGTTGTCTTCTAGTAGAGGTGGCCTCCACATTATCCTTCATGGAAATCGTACTTAACCTTCTCTGCATCATTCTCAGGAAAACATTTAAGAAATATCCCACTTGCATTTTTCCAATAAAGACATTTATCTATAATGCAGTAGTTTACAGCTTTTAACTTTAAAAACCTTGCCTTTGTTTTTGATAAACCAGGAGGTGTATTCAAATTAAGCAAAACATATAGAATATCAGCATACCAAGAGGAATTCATAAAATGGTCTTCAACAATGGGAGTTGAAAATTCCTCGTGTTCATCTAAAGCATTTATCATATTTATATCAAGAACTTCAAAATTTGATTCAGCCATTAATCTAGCTAGACCTTGGCCTTTAATGAGTTTAGTGGGCTTTATTTTGAAATCATATTCAAGTATCACAGCTATCCACTTACCTCTCTTACCATCTAGGTCCTGTGTTAGAATGTCTTTCACAACTGAATTGGGAACAAATGCAATGATGTGGGAGTGAAAAATATAAACTCTGAAGTCTTTTAAAGCTTTGACTAAGGAAAAAACTTGTTTTTCCATAATGTTGTACTTCAAAGGAGCATCTCTCAATGCCTTGATAAAGAATGAAATGGGCTGCTCTTGTCCCTGTGGATTTTTCTGCAATAGGACAATAGCTATTGTATGTTCTGATGCAAATGAAAAAATGTAAAAATATTTTGAAAAGTCAAGACTTATTAGAACTGGTGTTTTGGTTAACTCTTGTTTCATCATTTCAAAGGATTTCTTTGCTTCTAAAGTCCACTTAACTCCTTGCTCCTTTTTCAACATTTTTTTTATGTTCCTAAGGATTTCAACCAATTTGGGTATGAACCTTCTCAAGAAATTAATCTTTCCAATGAAAGATTGAAGTTCCTTGATGTTTTTAGGATGAGTGATTTTCAATATGGACTCAACCCTCTTTGGGTATATCTGTATCCCCTCTTCTGATATGATGTGCCCAAGAAGTTTACCTTCTTGGAGACCAAACAGTGTTTTCTTTGGATTTAAAGATATCCCAAACTTTCTGCATTTCTCGAATACTTTCCTCAAGTGTTCTAAGTGCTCTTCATCTGTCTTGGAAAAAACAGTGACATCATCAAGGTAAATAATGATGAAGTAGTCCAATTCTTCCGAGAATGCAATGTCCATGGATCTCTGAAAAGTAGCACTCGCATTCATTAAACCAAAGGGCATTTTCACATACATGAAAGTGTCCCAAGGTGTAGTAAAAGTTGTCTTTAATTGATTATCAGGATGTACTAATATCTAATTGTATCTTGAGTAGCCATCCAGCAAAGAAATTCTTTTAGAACTAACTACCCTTTGTAAAATATGGTCCATCTTGGGTAAAGGGTAGTTGTCTTTTAATGAGGCTTTTTTTAAGTCTCTAAAGTCTATACAAAGCCTAATCTCTCATGTTTTCTTCCTAACTGACACTAGATTAGACACCCACTCTGAATATCTAATAGGGACAATAATACCAGCTTCATACATTTTTCTTGATTTCCTTCTCAAACAGAGGTAACTGAACAGGGTTTATTCTGCGCAGTTTTTGTTTAAATGGCTTTTGGTTTTCCTTTAGAGGTATCTTGTGCCGAATTATTTCAGTGTCATAGGATTTTAGATCCTCATAACTCCACGCAAAAACATCAGAAAATTCTTTAAACAACTCTATGTATTTTAGTTTGATGTGAACTGGTAAAGTTTTAGACAGTTTGATCATCTTTGGTTTTAGTTCAATGCCTATATTACACTCTTCAACTTTATATTCAACAGGCTCCAGTTTTGGCTTCTTGGCCACATCGTTGAAATCAAACAACTCTTCTAAAGGGACCAGTCCCTTTGGCAAACTTTGATTGTTAGACTGCAGATTTTCTAAGTCTTCTTTTTCTAACTCTGCAACAATTTCTGTTATGTTTTCCAGTTTTTTAGACAAAAGATTTACATCAGCCATCTCTGGAGACTCTTCTTCTTTATCATGTAGATTTTCTTCACTAGGACAATCTATTTCATAGTCTGAATCTGAACTTGGTAGTTCAAATTCATTTCTGGACTGCAGGAAGTCTTCTATTTATTTGTCTCCATCAAACACTTGCCAATATTTATTGTTATTAGGGACAACTGGTCTGAATTTAATTTGAGTTGTGCATTTTTTGGTTTCATACGGAGTTAGGCACGTTCTAGCAGCAAAAGCCAAACTGTTAGCTTGAATATTTTCGTTTCTTGGGACAAAGATAAGTTTAAATTCCTCGAACGTTTTCAATAAATCCATGATATCGTTTCGATAGGCTATAAGTCTGGGATGTTTCATAGTATATTCCCCATTCACTTGCCTAATTATTAGTTCAGAATCACCATGAACCTTTATTCTTTTGCTCCTTAATTTCTTCAATAAATGCAAGCCTAAAAACAGGGCTTCATACTCGGGTATATTATTGGTGCACTGAAAGTTTAATTTGTAGGAATGCCCTTCAGTATGATTGTTCATCGTATTGTGAAGCCACACTCCCATGCCTGCATAAATCTTAGTACAATATCCATCAAAGTGCATACTCCAAAGAGGACTAGTTTCAGATTCACTAGTTTGGTTACTATCCTCTTCGTCTAGTGTGCTTTTGGATTGTTCTTGAAGATCAACACTAAATTGAATTTGTTTTAATTCCACAGGTTATTCATTTTATTGAGGACTAATTTCTTGACTCCCAAGGTTTAAAAGCAAAGGAAGAATGATTTGTAGCTCTAGACTCGTGTTTTGTTTGCTGCAGTTTTCAGGTTTAGCAAACTGTTTTGACACTTCTGTCTTGTCTTCCTCCTCCTCTCTATCTACCATTAATTCAGTTAAGGTCACTTGTTCAGTGAATGTTTCATCATTAAAAAGGATACATGAGTCAAGGCCTGTATTTACAGAATAAAGAGGAGATTTCTGCGGTCTCTCTTAGCTAGTAACCATGTATTGCATATGAGACTCCCTGTAAAGTCTTCTTGTTTGATTAAAAATGGGGATGGTCGCATATGTCATGTCCATCTTCATTGTTCCTTGTAACTTAGCTCCCCAAGATCTTGATAATAGCATGCCATATTTTGGGGGTACATCAGCCACAACAATATCCATTACTAAACATTTGGCTGGAATTTGTGCTAAGTTTACATAGAGGTCTTTGATTAAACCTAAACATTTCACTCTGCTCGAGTCAAAGGAGTAAAGATCTTTGTAAGGTCTAGTGATTTCAAGGCCTAGGCTCTCCATCATAGCTTTGGGCATTAAATTTTGAGAGGCCCCTGAGTCATGCATGGCGTTGTGAAAAATTTTGTCATGAACATTTAAACTAACATAAAAAGGAGGAACTGGTCCCTCTTGATATCTACCCTCAATCTTAGGACCGAATATGAGCTCTGGTTGGTCATCATTAAGATTGACAGTGTCATTATTTTCTTCTATGTTTAAATCCTTCAAAATTTGAGATATATATACATCTTGGGCAGCTAATTCAGTAAGAGGAACAGAGATTTTGATTCTAGCAATTTCCTGCTCCAAACTAAAAGGCATCTGATTCTTTGAAGTGTTTGTTTTAGCCTTATTAACTGCCACTCTATCAGCAAAATCGGTTTTCTGATTTCCTCTATTTACATTTGTCAGAATTGTTTTAACAGGAGCACTAGATAAGGTGCTAACGCTACTAAGGTCTGCACTTTGTTTTTCAGTACCTTGAGTGCCTTTTTCTTTGTTTTTATCAGAATTTCCAGCCACTGTTTTATCTTTCTGTTTTGTAGTCTTGGGTTTATTCTGATGTTGTTTGTGCGGATTTTCGAGAGGTTTTAGTTTTGGGGGTTTTCACGGTGCTTACTCAGGAGTCATATTCTTTTGGGGTTTCTATGATGACATTTTCCATTTCTTGATAGCAATATTCATCTTCAGCTCTTTTGTCATCATAGGGTGTGTATAGACCTTGTTTTCTATTGTAATGAACTTCAAAATCATCATTGTCTACTCCTAACATGTTTATATCATCTTCCTCTGTTTGTTCACTTGTTTCTTCAACCTCACTCACATAATTTTGGTGAAAAGGAGTAGTAATCTATTGATCATCCTCCCTTGGTCTATTCTGAGGTTGGTTTCTTCTAAAATTATGATTTTGGTTCTGATTTCTGTTTTGAGGATCTGTTTGGTTTTGAATTTCTTGTGCTCTCTCAAGTATGCTCATCTTTTTCATCATCTCCTCCATCATTCTCTCCATCTTAGAGCTAGATTTGGAAGGTGCAGATTCCTCTCTAAAGGAAACTCTCTTCACATTCTTCATTCTTGCTCTTTTCTCCATTAGATTTACTTCCACAGCAAGAGCTTCTTTTTGCATATCTTCCAGAGTTAAAGGATCTTTCTCTCTCAGCTGATAGGTCATTTCAGGATCAAATCCTTTAGGAAAATTGTTTAAAGCTGAGCCTTGTGGGGGTTTCAAATCTGGGGGAAGGGCATTATAAACATTGTTGAACCTAGTGCAATAAGCTTGAACACTTTCCCCAGGGTTTCTTTGGAGATTTTTGTAATCTAAATGTATTTAGAGAGGGTTTTTCCTTACTTCCCATTTGTTCAAGAATAACTGATGGAAGGCTTGGAGATCATTAATACTATGGGGGGTTAAGCCTTTGAATCATTTTTTTACTTCTCCCCCTAATCTTTGAGCAAATAATCTAAGTTTGAAAGTTTCATCATCAATCTCATTTCTGTCAAAGTAGTCATCCATATTATCCACATGTTGTGACGCAGTAGTAGCATTACTGGCATCATACAATGGTATCTTGGACTGATATTCCTGTGGGAGATTGACTAAAGGTAAAGGAAGGACCAACGGGACATACCATGTTGCCATGATAGGGGGTTGTGGAAAAAGTGGGGGGTTTACAAGTGGTGGGTTGACAAAAGGGAAAATGGGTTGGAATGCAGCAGTTTGGACAATGGGTGTATGGGTAGTAGAAGTGGATGGACCAGCAAGAGATTGTTGAGCTGATCTAGGATGAAAGAAACCAAAATTATGTAAGAAATATAAATCTGGTTTTGTAGTTGGTGTATTTTCTCTGCTACCAGGATGTTCACTTCTGTCTGGGGATGAAAGTGAAGACTTTGAATCTAGCTGATCTAAATCATCAAGTGACCGAGTTCTAAATGGATTTCTTAAGTCAACTTGTGATTCTTGTAGAGCTGCAAGGTTTCAGGAACAGAAGTAGCTCTAAGGGGTGATCTGAAAACAGTTTAAGATTTAACCTCAGGAGACTTCCTAAGGATTACATCTATTTATTTCATTTTTTTTTTTTTTTTTAAATTTATTTAATACTTAAAAATAGACTAAAAGATTGAACTCTCTCCTGAGTCCTTTCCATGACATCTCGCTTTATATGGATCTTTTTATATGGATGGTAGATTTCTCAAACAAATGAAATGCACAAGGACTTGAAATAAGTAAAATTTTCGCATTTTTGAATATTCTAAAACCTATTATGATTATGTAAAATTCTCTTTGGCTACAATTTAATATAGGATACATGTGTAGATGTAACATGAGAAATGTAATGTAACTAAACATTTGAAATGCGAGTATATTTTAACATATAAATTAAAATAATAATTAGGTGACTCACTACTACATGTGGGGCGTTTTACGACATTTTTTAAATACAAGAAATGTTTTGTCTTAAAAAGTCACTTTTTATTTTAGTTATTTTATATTAAAATTTAATATCAATTGAATTGTCTTAAAGATAAATTTTAGACAAAAATAGTTTGAGAGAAATCTTTATATTTAATACAAAAACGATTTGAGACAAAAATATTTAAGACAAAAACAATTTGAGACAAAAAAAATCAAGAAAACTTTATATTTAAGACAAAAACAGTTTGAGACAAAAACATTTGAAGACAACTTTATATTTAAGACAAAAGCACTTTGAGACAAAAAAATTTAAGACAAAAGAAATTTGAGACAAAAATATTTTAAGACAATTTTTTATTTAAGACAAAAACACTTTGAGACAAAAATATTTAAGACAAAACTTTATATTTAAAACAATGATGACTTAAGACAATGACAATTAAGACGAAATCCATTTAAGATAGTTAGCAATTAAGACAAAATCATTAGCATTCAGAAGTTTGCATTGAAATATCCATGAGTGGATAGTGGATAATTATATTTTTTATTTTTAAAAATAGATATTCAAACCACATGAAATTTGATCATGTCATGATATTTATTTCTATTATATTATATTTTTCTTTTTTCATTAAAACCACATTCTAAAAATATAATTAATAAATAGATAAAAAATATTATTTTTTGGTTTGCCACTCAAGGGGATTTGAACTTTGAATCTCATGTTTTAACATAATATAACTTCATAACAAGGTGATATTCAATTGAGTTACATTCCGTGAACTAAAATTGTTTATTTTTTTAAATATGTGCAAAAATTTTAACTAGCAATTGCACTAGATGTTGCAAAGTAAACACTGTAAGGCATGAAGTAGAGAAGAATATTGACATATAATAAATCATTGAATGATAAAAATTAGTAAACAAAACACCATTCAAAAAAGTATTCAATGAAGAAGGCTCATTAGGTACAAGGGATGAAAATTTGGTTTTCAAATAGTAAATTGGCATTTGACATTCACCTATGAAACATCAGATTATTCAAAAAATGTTATGGGCACAATAACATAAATGGATTGTTGGAGGTATAGAAATGATGCAATTGAGTTAGTTGTTGAGGAAGTATTGCCTGACAAAGGAGAAGGCAGTGGTGTTTAAGGCAGACAAGTTGTCAGATTCATTAGTAGGGGTTGTTGTTAGCTTAAATTTTGCAAGTTGCCTTTTTTTGGGTGTGCCACAAACTTGATCTTGCAGATAATTCATCAGCTGGCTACTAATTGAATGCCTCCTCGCAGAGCTTATCTGCTAGTTGATTGAGCTCATGATAAATGTGGGTGAAGGATGACCATTCTACCTCTTGAATGCACGGCCAAATTTGAGACATCGGGGATTGAAGTGGCACATTTTACTTATAAAACTTGCATTAGCCTGGTCAACAACTATTTGTGATTCCCGTCTCTTGCAAACTCTTCAAATTACCACAAGCACTTTCCAAATAAAGAAAAACAAACAATGATGATAACTCAACCTTTAAATTGGAACCAGAAGTCGGAGTATATCTGATATGAATGAATTGAAATGAATTATATATAAAACACAGTGAAGAGCAAGAATAATCAACATATAAGGAGAAACATTTTTTTTTTTAGATCACCTAGAGATTCTCTGATAATTTGAATGGGATTTCCTTCAAAATTCCTGCAAGGTATGTTTTCGGTCAGATGTACGAAAAAACACGAGACATTATAGCTACGTAACTTGATCTTGCAGGAAAAATGAATTACTTCACCCATAAAACTTTATTATGAATACCATTTTCGTGTGATCTCAAGATGTGGGTAAAAGTGCATTATGTAAGAAAATAAAAATGTTCATGAAATTCCCATGAAAGTGAGTGCATTGATTGACTTTAAGTTTTTTTTTCCATGTTGGTCTCTCTATTGTAGAGTTGTGGGATAGTTGTATCATCTGACTAAATTATATTCAATAAATAATCTTGGACTTACCCTAATATTTGAGGAGTAGTGCATTTTTATGTGCAACTATATAGTCCTGGCAATCTTCTAATTTTTGAACTATGTATAACATATCTAATTAGATGTTAGCCAAATTTTTCCATAGGGTATAACATACCCAATGAATACACTCTCGAGGGTTGTCTTGCCCATGATCACGTAAAACTTCGATGACAACTATAATCAAGCCACTTACAATGCACGCTTCTTCTAGAGTTTAAAGGAACACCTCCTTGAAGAAAAAAATAAATAAATAAAACAAGAAAAAATGTTTTAACAATTTAGTTAGAAAACAACTAACAACCCTCTTGAGGTGGAAAATTCTAGCCCAATTGAAAGAAGCGAGAAAACTCAAGGTATTGTGGCAGGCATCCATCTAAAAGTACACTTTTGTGAGAATCGTGGCCCAAATTTTTTTTCCAACAATAGTTTGGCCGGTAATTTACAAGTTCACCCGAATTTTATGTCTGGCCGAATTTTACAAGTTTCTTGATTTCCTTCTTAACCAAAGGTAACTGAACAGGGTTTATTCTACGCAGTTTTTGTTTAAATGGCTTTTGGTTTTCCTTGAGAGGTATCTTGTGCTGAATTATTTCAATGTTATAGGATTTAAGATCCTCATAACTCCATGCAAAAACATCAGAAAATTCTTTAAAAAACTCTGTGTATTTTAGTTTGATGTGAGCTGGTAAAGTTTTAGACAGTTTGATCATCTTTGGTTTTAGTTCACTGCCTATATTACACTCTTCAACTTCAGTTTCAACAGGTTCCAGTTTGGGTTTCTTGGCCAAATCATTGAAATCAAACAACTCTTCTAAAGGGACCAAACCTTTTGGCAAATTTTCTGTGTTAGATTGCAATGTTTCTAAGTCTTCTTTTGGTAAATATGCACTAACCTCCATGTTATTTTCAGGTTCATTAGCTAACAGATTTATAACATCAACCTTGGGAGAGTCTTCTTCTTCATCAAGTAGATTTTCTTCATTAGAACATTCTGTTTCATAGTCTGAACCTGAACTTGGTAGTTCAAATTCATTTCTGGACCGCAGGAAGTCTTCTATTTGTTTTTCTCCATCAAACACTTGCCAATATTTCTCGTTATTAGGGACAGCTGGTCTGAATTTAATTTGAGTTGTGCATTGTTTGGTTTCATATGGCATTAAACATGTTCTAGCAACAAAATCCAAACTGTTAGCTTGAATATTTTCGTTTCTTGGGACAAAGATTAGTTTAAATTCCTCGAATGTTTTCAATAAATACATGACATCGTTTCGATAGGCTCTAATTCTGGGATGTTTTGCAATATATTCCCCATTCACTTGCCTAATTATTAGCTTAGAATCACCATGAACCTTTATTCTTTTGGACCCTAATTTCTTCAAGAAATGCAGGCCTAAAAGAAGGGCTTCATACTCGGCTATGTTATTGGTGCACTAAAAGTTTAATTTGCAGGAGTGCCCTTCAGTATGATTGTTCATTTTATTGTGAAGCCACACTCCCACACCTGCATCGCTCTTCGTACAAGACCCATCAAAGTGCATACTCCAAAGAGGACTAGCTTCAGATTCACTAGTTTGGTTATTATCCTCTTCATCTAGTGCACTTTCGGATTGTTCTTGAAGATCAACACTTTGTTGAATTTGCTTTAATTCCTCGGGGTTTTCATCATATTGAGGACTGATTTCTTGACTCTAAAGGTTTAAAAGCAATGGATGAACTATTTGTAGCTCTAGACCTGTGTTTTTTTTGCTACAGTTTTCGGGTTTTGGAAATCGTTTTGACACTTCTGCGTTGTCTTCCTCCTCCTATCTATTTGCCATTAATTCAGTTAAGGTCACTTGTTCAGTGATTGTTTCATCATTGAAAAGGATAAATGAGTCAAGGCCTGTATTTACAGAATAAAGGGGAGAGTTTTAAGTATCTCTCTGTTTGTCTTTCACTCATTATTTTCTGCAGAGACTCACTTTAATAAAGCCCCTCTTAGCTTATCAGTTAAAAATAAGGATGGTCGCATAGGTCATATCCATCTGCATTGTTCCTTATAACTTGGCTCCCCAAGATCTTGTTAACAACATACCATATTTTGGGGGTACATTAGCCACAACAATGTCCATTACTAAACATTTGGCTGGAATTTGTGCTAAGTTTACACAGAGGTCTTTGATTAATCCTAAACATTTCACTCTGCTTGAGTCAAAGGAGTAAAGATCTTTGTATGGCCTAGTGATTTCAAGGCCTAGGCTCTCCATTACAGCTTTCGACATTAAATTGTGAGAGGCCCCTGAATCATGCATGGCGTTGTGAAAATTTTTGTCATGAACATTTAAACTAACATAAAAAGGAGGAACTGGTCCCTCTTGATATCTACCCTCAATCTTAGGACCGAATATGAGCTCTGGCTGGTCATCGTTAAGATTGACAGTGTGATTATTCTCTTCGATGTTTAAAGCATTCAAAATTTGAGATCTATATACATCTTGGGCAGCTAATTCAGTGAGAGGAACATAGATTTTGATTCTGGAAATTTCCTGCTCTAAACTAAAAGGCATCTGATTCTTTGAAGTGCTTGTTTCAGCTTTATTAACTATCGCTCTATCAGCACAATCAGTTTGCTGATTTCCCCTATTTACATTTGTCAAATTTTTTTTAACAGGAACATTAGATGAGGTGCTAACGCTACTAAGGTCTGCACTCTGTTTTTCATTGCTTTGAGTGCCTTTATCTTTGTTTTTATCAGAATTTACAGCCACTGATTTGTCTTTCTGTTTTGTAATTTTGGGTTTATTCACAGTCCTGTTTTGTGCAGATTTTTCAGAGGTCTTAGTTTTGGGAGTTTCTTGATTGCTTTTGCTTCTAAGGTCATATTCCTTTTGAGACTCTATGATGACATTTTCCATTTCTTGATAATAACTTTCAGCCTCAGCTCTTTTGTCATCATAGGGTGTGTATAGACCTTGTTTTCTATCATAATGAACTTCAAAATCATCATTATCTACTCCCAACATGTTGATGTCATCTTCCTCTGCTTGTTCACTTGTTTATTCAACCTCACTTACATAATTTTGATGAAAAGGAGGAGTGATCTATTGATCGTCCTCCCTTGGTCTGTTTTGAGGCTGGTTTCTTCTAAAATTTTGATTTTGGTTTTGATTTCTGTTTTGAGGAGCTGTTTGGTTTTGACTTGCATGTGCTCTCTCAAGTATGCTAATATTTTTCATCATCTCCTCCATCATTCTCTCCATATTTGAGCTAGATGTGGAAGGTGTGGATTCCTCTCTAAAGGACACTTTCTTCTCATTTCTCATTCTTGCTCTTTTCTCCATTAAGTTAACTTCCACAGCAAGAGCTCCTTTTTGCATATCTTCAAGAGTTAAAGGATCTCTCTCTCTCAGCTGATAGGCCATCTCAGGATCGAATCCTTTAGGAAACTTGTTTAAAGCTGAGCCTTGTGAAGTTTTTAGGTCTGGGTGAAGGGCATTATAAACACTTTTAAACCTAGTGCAATAAGCTTGCACACTTTCCCCAGTGTTTCTTTGGAGGTTCTTGTAATCAGAAAGTATTTGGAGAGGGTTTTTCCTCACTTCCCATTTGTTTAAAAATATCTGATGGAAGGCTTGAGGATCATTAATACTGTGAGGGGTTAAGCCTTTGAACCATTTTCTTACTTCTCCCCCTAAACTCTGAGCAAATAGTCTAAGTTTGACAGTTTAATCATCAATTTCATTTCTGTCAAAGTAGTCATTCATCTTATCCACATGTTGTGAAGCAGTAGTAACATTAATAGCATCATACAATGGTATCCTGGACTGATATTCCTGTGGAAGATTGACTAAGGGCAAAGGAAGGACTAGGGGAGCATACCATGTTGCCATGATAGGAGGTTGTGGAAAAAGTGGGGGGTTTACAAGTGGTGGGTTGACAAGAGGGAAAGTGGGCTGGAATGGAGTGGTTTGGATAGTGGATGTATGAAGGACAGATGTGGATGGACCAACAATAGATTTTTGAGCTGATCTTGGATGAGAGACACCTAAATTGTAAAGGAAATGTAAATCAG
>JAXQQM020085242.1:0-27099 GCA_034641835.2 Pinus albicaulis | reverse complement strand
TAATCGGATAAGCTTGTTTCTTTTGATTAGTTTCAGCTTCTCTCTCTTTTTAACTCTACAAAATAATTTCAAATATCATTTCTCTCCATTTAAATCCAAGTCTGTCTAAGAATACCTCATTAGAAAATTTTGGTTTCTTGAAGGATAAAAAAATCACAAGGTTATAGGGCTCGTGATGGGCCTAGAGACTAGCATATTTTTTCCAATCTCCTACTTTAATTTGACCACTTTTACCTTATAGCAAACTTCATAATCATCCTTTCAACTACATTTTTTCACAATCCATATGTACATTTTCTAGTTAAGCTACAAAAGGTTGCATAGAGTAAAGTCCATTATTCTATAGTTTTATAGGTTTTTCTTTGTAAAATCATACTAATATGTAAGTATTGCAAAAAATGACAATTTATGTAGCTCCTTTGTCAAACTATAGAAAAATCCAAGGTTATCACAACTCCTATAGAAGTGAAGTCAAGCAAAGCACATAAACAGGTGGAAAAATAATATGATATGGTGATCCACCAATCTCGCATATCGAAGAATTGATTGATTCAGTATTATGGTGAAGTCAAAGTAGCATTCAACTCATCGTGTGGCATAGGTGCAAAGATAGAGTATATCAAGACTATTATATGGAAAGATATTTGGCACCAACTTAGCACAATATCTTAATAGATAGAATATGTTAAATAATATCACAATAATAGGCTATGTTGTAGGGACCAACACTATGCTATTTTTATTTTTATTTACAAAACAAACTGTAAATCATGAAGTTAATTTTGAAACCATGAAAATAAATTAGGATACAACCATAAGCGGATAAAATTTTGAAAACTCAGAGATATTAAAGTATCTACATCAACATCCATGAATTATAATAAATTCCACATATCATCTATTTTATATTCTATTAACTATAGGCACAATAGAATCATATAACAAAAAATCATAAATACCACACATATCATTCACCCAAAGATGATATTCGTTCTTGGCCTTTCCACTACTTTCACTCCCTTTCTTTCGTATGCCTCCAAGTGTAAATGTTGATGTGCTCTCATTAGGGGAATTTTTAGGTCTAAAATGGGCCTCCTAAGAAAAATGTACAACCAAAATAAAATTATAAGAAGCAATAGGATTCAATATGATGATGTCAACCATGGGGGATGATTCACCATTTTTTAAATAAAAGGGTACAAATATTAAAAAATAATAGAACTACTTTTTCAACTCGTATTTTCAACTTATTTCCTAAATTTCTTACTGAAATTTTGAGTGGGAATACTCATTGGATGAAAAATTTAATTCCTCATTCAAGGAGTACCCATGTTGCATACTTTTGATGGACCCCGCTACATGAAAAATGAGAAATACATGAAAAAACGTGATTGCAATCATGTTTTTCATGTATTTCTCATTTTTTGTGTAGTAGGATCCATTTAAAGTATGCAACATGGGTACTCCTTGGATGAGGAATTAAATTTTACATCTAATGAGTACTCCCACTCTAAATTTGAGTAAAATTTTTGGGAGATAAGTTGTAAATACGAGCTGAAAAAGTAGTTTTTTTTTTTTCTATTTTCCCTCCAAAATTTAATGATATAATCAAATCTTATTTTATTATTTCCATTATTGTTTTATAATTTCCTTAGGAGGCTCATTTTAGACCTCAAAATTCCCCTAATGCACTGAATGTAGTATCCCACTAATTGACCTCCCAACCTAATCCTTGGGTACTCTTATTCCTTGTGCACCCCCAAGCTGCAATGAGGATGTACAATCAAGGAAGTGTGCTATTTGATAGAGGTGAGGACTCCTTGGCTCAAGATTCCCCATTATAAACATGTCTACCTCACCAAAATCAACTATATCTTGTATCCACTCACAATGACATAATCTCATTCATCCAAAAATAGGGTAATAAAAAGTCCCTTAACCCATGGCTTGCCCCTTATTTTATAGGAGGCTTCATAGCTCACATTTAGCACTTCATGCATAATTAAATATTTTTATTCATGCAAAATTTTGGTTAATTACCCACCCATGTGTCACCCCCTCACCAAGGCTCTCCAAAATTATTTACTTAAATTTCAATTCAAAAATAATACTTTTCCTCACCCCAACAAGACTCCCTATTTTTTCTCCTAGTTGTCTCTTTATCCCCGTTTTCTACTCCTTAATTTGTGTTCATTACTGAAGTCAACTAATCAGTATCATATTTGGTTCCCTAAATACCTCCCAATTTAACTCAATTTTCCTCTTAGATGGATATTCTTATGTTGGCTCTCACCACATGGAGGTTCCCCAAATTTCTGTAATTTTAATTTATTAATCTTTGTTTTAATTCACCACCCTCTTCTCTTGATGAAGTTTAATATTTTAGGATTAATATTTATAATTAACTCTATGTCCCTCTTCCCTCCTTTTACCTAATTAAAATACTTATGTATATTATCTACCTAATATTTTCCAACATGGGAAGGGTGGAGTTCTCAAGGTACAATATTTTTATTTATTCCTATTCTCCTTGTACCACAAGTTTATTCTTGATTTAATTGCCTTAGTTATAACCTCATTTACCACCTGATATGAATCAATAGGATTTCCATATTTTAATTATATATATATTTTCTTTTTTAGTCCAAGGGTTCCAAGTCGATCGTGCCCTTCAAGAACTTCCTTTTGAAGTTCCAAGGGTGTCATGCCTAGCAATTTATTTATGATGCCAAGGGTGCCAAGTTGGTTTTTCCCTTCAAGAAATTCCCTTGAAGTTCCAAGGGTGCCAATCCACTTTCCCTTCAATCATCTATTGGCTACGAGGGGAAAATATAGGTGCAATGACAAAGATCGCTATAATCTCTTATCTTTCTCACTATAGTGAGACTAATGATGTTTGGGATCAAGGAATATTCCTTTATGCATGCCCCCAATAAATCCTCGTGAGCAAACCAATTTGGGACCTACCCCCACGGCCTCGTGATCTCCAAGGAGAAGGTGTCTCAACCTTTCCAACCCAAGTCATGGTGGAAGTGTCTGTGGCTAAACTCGGGGACATTGTCCCACTAGCCATCTGAATTCATCAATTTGTACAACCCCACCACCCATGTGTGATTCATTTGGCCAAGCAACTAAATTGTGCTTGTAAACCCTAACATTTCATTAGAATTTATAGAAAGATTCAAATTGAACTTTAAAATTTCAAGGATAAAATATTCATTTCCATCAAACTAGATGTTGTAGACTCATCACATGCAAGTGCATTTGGTGGTTTCCTGTCATTCTCAATAATCATCGATAACAAGTTTCACAGTGTTATTCATTATCATAGTAGCACCATCAACATAACATAGTAATCTATATTTTTCTCATCGTGAATCAAAACTATTGTAAGAAGCCAACATAAGGAACACATCTATCACTGCTACCATTATCATAAGATCAGTAGAAAACATATATATCCATCAAATTTTTCATCATCATGACGTCGATAGAAAACATACATATCCATCAAAGCTATCATCATCATAACATCAATAGAAAACATACATATCCATAAAATCTATCATCATCATAACATTAATAGAAACATACACATCCATCAAAGTTATCACTGCCATAAAATCAATCGGAAATAAATACATCCATCAGATCCACTAATAATATAATCAAGTGTCTAGATCCCCAACCTGAGGCCCTTAAGGAATAATGTGTGAGCCTTAAGGCTAAATCAATGTTAATGTCATATTAAGGTTCATCAACTAGAATGGGGAACTATATACGTGTTCATATGCATTTTCTGAGTTATAGGCAAGGCATAGGGATTGAATTTGAAAGTAACAATACACTTAATCGACATCCTTTTTCTGATTTGTAGCATTTTTATTTTGAGTTTTTTTTTTTTTTTTAATTATGAATTGACCTCACTTGTTAGAGCAAAGGGGAGATAGACAAACACTTGAGTTTGAATTACTGTATGTATTATTCTCTTTGATATAATACTATTCAGTTGATCATTTTATTCCATTGCGTATTCATGAGTATTTGATATCATTTAGAGTAGGCTCTATGTTTTTCTATGCTTTGTACGATCACTTGAAGGGACCCCTTATGGATGTATGATGCTTCATGTAGTAAAATTCTTTCACTATTTCAAAATTCATTTATTTACATGTAAATTTGATACTTCATTCTGTTATAACATTGTTTTGGGTACTCTGCTTCAATTTATAATTGTTTCTTTTCTCAAGTTGAAAAACTAAAAAAAATATGTTTAGAACACTTTCATTCATACATTGAAGGTTTTTGTTAAACTAGATTTCAGTTAACATTCATACTCTTCTATACTAGGTTTACAAATATTTTATAGGTTTAGTTTATATGATTTCATAATAGATAAATTTCAATGCTTTTGTAGACTAAATTGACCTACTTTCTTAGAACAAATTTGCATGCTTTCATAGATTAAAATACTATGCTTCCATAGAATAGATTCATGTGATTTCATAGATTAGATCTATATGCTTTTATAGAATAATTTTACAATCTTTCCTAGAATAATATTTACATGTTTTCTTAGATTTTATTTATCTACTTTCCTAGATTAAGTTTCAATACTTTCATGGAATAAGTATTATTTTTCTTCTTTAGATTAAAATTTTCATTGAGTAATACTTTCTTTCATGTCAATTTATTTCTAGTAGAATTGAAAGTTAAAATCCTAGGATATACTTTGTGGTATACCTCATAAGTATACCTACTCTAATTGATCATTTAATGTAATGGAATTTAAAGCGTAATCAATTTTGTCAACATTTTTGGTGTCATTTCCTAGGAAGTATACATAGGATTTAGATTTTAACTTAGATTTATTTTTAATTTATGCAACTCTGGATATGAGGAAGGGTAATACAAGAGGTAATAAACTGCACATCACATTATGAGGTTCCTCTTAACCTTAGTTGTTGAATTTCATTTCATTCTTAGTTTCATTGATTTTTAGTTGCATAAGTTAAACTTCATTCATATTAGAATGCATGTATAGAGAAAAATATTCTAGAGGTAGATTCATGAGAGTACAAAATTCAATTCCACAACCACTTACCACCCCCACTAGATCGTGTGGTGCAATAAGAACCACATCACCATCGACATCAGGAATTCCTACTCTTGGGAGTAGAAGAAGGCATCATGAGGTACAAAGATCTAAAATCAAAACTAGAGAAGAACCAACTTCTTCAATAGAAGTAGTAGCAGATGAAGCAACATCTTCAACTAAAGAAGTCATCTTTATTTCTTGTTCAATGGGAGAAAAACTTGTTGCACAATAACTTGATATACCTAACAAAGGAGAAAAAGAGGAAAGAGAGAGAGAAGGAGTATTCTTTGGAAGAATAGTAATAAAATAACCAAAAGAAGGAAATCTAATTGAAGAACCTTATTATCTCAGTTTTGAAGAGTCAATGGCATAAGATGAAGGATAAGTATTTCCTTCTCCTAACGGACATTAAATAATATTAGGAGGGGGAGGAGGTGAAAGAACAACACTTGGAGGTGGTAGAGGAGGAAGAAGATTGCCTTCAGAGGTGGAAGAGGTGCTAGAGGAGGTAGAGGAAGAGCTGGATATGGTAATGATGAAAAAAAAAAATATCCTTGTGTATTTCCCAACCAATATATTGATATAAATGTTAATATGAAGAATATCTGTCCACCTGCACTTCCAAACTTTGATTGTATGAGATCAAAAAATTTAGAATCTTTTATTTTTGAATTTGAAGTACTTTGTAGAATTTATGATTACTTAAAAGATGCTAAAATTTTGAATTTTTTTCCGGCTACATTAAAATATGGAGCTCTTTAATGATTTATGGGACTAGGAACTAACTTTGTAAGATCATGGGATGGAATGAGACATCCATTTTTATAAAAATGTAGATATTATTGCATACAACATGATATTAAAGAGGAAATATTTAAAATGAGACAAAAAGAGGATGAGAATCTCGAAGAATTTGTAGAAATATTTGTTTATACTGTTAAAAGGAAAAAATTACATAAACTAGGAACACACTAGGATTTGATACCTTTAAAACCCTTTTACTTAGAGCAATCATGGATGAATGGATTGATATCCTAAACCTAATGGGTAAAGAGGTTGCATCTCAATTTTCATTTCAATAAATTTTTGAATTGTGTAAGCATATCAAGAGGAAGGAAAAAATATGGAAAAATCCCCAAGAACCTAGGTTCCGATTCCATGCTTTAGGGGGCATATGTTACATAGTATTTTTTCGCATTCCTTAGTTCTTATCCTAAGTGTCGCCTTTTGCGTCGCTCATGCCACAAACATTGCAAAGCAACAAAAGCTATGAAAACTTATTCATCTTGGATAACATGCTTAAAATATCCCTGAAGAACTAAAAGAGAAATGCCTTGAATCCTTTTTGTAAAATTTTGTAAAAAACCTAATTTTAAAGCCTAGCGCGATTCTTCCATAAACAACCTCATGCTTGTAACCTTTTCTCTAATTTGTGAAAAGTGCTTGCAGCACAAGAATTCAGTAATAAAGCCACGTTGGTCCTCTTTAGGCAGGTTCTCCAAAAATGGAGTAGAAGCTTCGTCCCCTAGAACTCTCGATAATGGAAGTCTAGTACTTGTTGGTTGATGATATGGTTGAATTCTCCCATTTTTAACCTTTGATATTATCTCCAAATATTTTCCCCTTTGAGATAAGGACTTCCCCCTCATTTTTTGATCCATAACCTCTCCAACTCTGCTATAAGAGAGTGACATGTTAGTGAGTCTTGGTTGGTCATTGTTGGTTGCCATTCTTCTTCGTCGTTGTGCCTACATGTTGTCTATTTGACGAGAAAGGAGAAGAGATTGAAGAGCTTCGCTTGGACTTGGATTTCCACTCTGAAGGAGGCCTCCAACATCAAGGCACTGGTTGTAAGCTTCCCTTTGTTTACTTAATAATACAAAGTTTGTTTTTCTTTCCATTAACTTGTTAATATTAACTTGTTTAGTATGATGCTCCTTGACCTAGCATATGGTTTACTTTAAAATATATATATGCTATGTATATTTCGTTTGTTGTCGTATGATATTTATTGTAGGTATTTGAACACAGAAGATATAGTGAGAAATGAGCCTGGAAGCGAAAGGATCTACATAGACATCGAGAAAGCAATCAAATAGGAGTGAGGTAGACCATCTCCCTCTTTCATGTTATTTGGATGTTAAACTAGGAAATTTTGCATTATTTGTCACGGTTTTTACTAGACCCACTCATTGGGATAGAGGGACCGCTTCTTTCTGAAGAAGGGATTTCCTGCATAACAAATTGTAGAAATTATAAAATCAATATGTATACCAATGATTCAATCCGATCATGCAATGTACTAAATAAATATACTGAATACTTCTAACAACATTTGCAGAAAATAACATGATCGCACAATCACACCATGTAAGAGAAATAAGCAAATCAATCGCACAACACAGATAATTTTTCTTGGGAAAGCTTGCTACTCAAAACCCCTCTATCTCTATTGTATAATGAACCAAGGAATCATGAAACAATACAATGAAATATTTCTCACAAGAATCTGTTGCACTCTACCCACTGTCTCACATTGATCCAGACAAAATTGGTCCAACACTTAGCCAATTCTCAGCCTATCTTCAGCCTGCCTTGCTCACACAATCCCTAGGCAATTAATCCCTATTAATTAGGATAATTAGCCTTCCTTGACTTTGAAATACATCATGGTCATTTTATGGTGTATATAATTGCGCTCGGGCAATTTTCTATAAATACAACTGATAGATAACTTCCCTTTAACCTCTGTCTCAAATAGGTCTTCATCAGAATTAACATTCATGCAACTATTAATAGTAAATCATTAGTCACTTGACAGATCACTGCATGTGAATTAAATCTAATTTAATTCACTTGACCTCTCACTAGTGCAACAATCAGTTACAACTAGTTAAACTGATTTTAACTCACTTAATTGAGTTAACTGATTTCTCATGCATTAAACTAATACACTAACTGCAACTTGGACTCTAAAAAAAATAGAATCACTCTGCATGCCTCACCAACCACCCTCAACTCAAATTTCATGAGCTAAATAAGTCTATCACACTCATTTAACTATTACAAGTGATTATGGGATAAGATTACAATTTATTTAAGGGAAAAATAAATTTGACACACATTTCTTCTAATTTAATTAGGAAATAATTAAATCGAAAGCCTCGCATGGTAGCCATTTTTGGATGACGTTTTCTAGATGTTTTTTCTGGATGCCAATTTAACTGTTTCTTGTTGCAAATTTCAACACTCCCTCTCAACAAGAAAGGAATCAATGTGTCTTGATTCGGTACCTTTGGAATGTTCTTGCATGCAACACTTCCTAATGTTATTTGCACATGCAACTCTCCTGAAACTGAATAGCCTCCAACAATTGAATCAATATAATGCATTTTTCATCAAAGTCTTCTAACTGTTGGTACCTACTTCACATGTCTAGTAGACTCTACACTGATGACATCTGCATCCATGCACTTTGCACTATTGCCAACTCTGATCTGCACTCCAGCATCGGACACCTGTCACTCTGATTTATGTCTTCCTGACATCTGAGTGCATCAATCTAACTAATCCTTCCTACTACTTCTGTAATGTGGGCTCCTTGTATCCAATTTTGATCCATGAGACACACCATCTCAATGAACCTTGCCCAAATTTCTTCTTGGGATTAATTTTTCACATCACCCCACCTCTCACCTAAGCCCTTCAGGCTCAAAATTTCCCCCTCCTAGAGGTATCTGCTTGAGTGGACTCTTCCACTCGGTCTCCTCTATGCTTCTCCAATTATGGCTGCTCCACAAACTTTTGAGACTGCTTCTGAGGCTGCATGTTGAGAGATAATTTCTCCCTCTCAACCACCAAGTCATTAACCGTTTCTTTTCTCCTCAAAGCCTTGCATGCATCCTCAACCTCGAGAGCATACAAGTTCTTGACTCTTGAACCAATATGTTTCAACTGTCCCGTGGTTGTGTATTTAAGGAACACCTTTCCTTTTCTAAACATCACCTCATAACCACGGTCTTCCAATACCGCTATGGAGACAAGATTCTTCCTTATGATTGGAGCATACAAAACATCTGCTAGACTAAGATGGGAGCCATTCTCCCTCTGAAAGGTAACTGTACCTATGTTGGTAGCGCTATACCTCTCGTCATCTCCAAAATCTATGCTCTGTTGGAGGTCCTTCTCCTCGATGTCACTGAAGAGATCTATATTCCCTGTCATATGGAACAAGGCATCGTTGTATAAATACCACATGCATCCCGTTACACTCTTGGCCATGCATGCAGTGAGAGTAAAATCAAGCTCGAATTGTGAATCCAATGCTTTACCTACTGCAACTGCAGGCTCCTTCTTGCTTGCCTTCTTCTGTGGATAATTTGTAGCATAGTGCCCATGCTCGTGACAGTGAAAACATCTAATATTGGACAAGTATTTCTTGCCCAATTCGCCTTGGGATTTGTTTCCCTTGGCCTTCCTTTCCTTACCGTCCAAGGCACAATATTCCTCGTCATTAGTCTTGGATGAGGATCCATCCCTGGTATTCCGCCTGAATTATTCTTGTGCCAAATCCAACCAAATTCGTTCCCAATCTGGTAACTTTTCCCTCCCATTGACAGAGTCCTGATAACTATGCCAGCTCCTAGGAAGGCCTACAAGTTCTAGGCTCACCAAGTCATCATCTTCTACTGTTAGTATGAATCCTTTGTCGAAGTGTACGAAAAAGGACCACTTTAGCTACGCATAACTAATAGCCCTAACAACAAAAGTGGCTGCCAATATCTTCAGATCTGCGATTAGTTGAACAAGAAAAGAGCTGCAAAAACCAGATCTATGCATGGAAAGACATTAAGCAGTAAAAACAAGGGTTTGCTCCATATACCAATAGACAAGACAAGAACAATTTTTGAAAGAATTTTTTGTATTAATTGGGCACCTGGGAGGAAAACAAGAAGGTGTATCCAATTCTCCTCAGTGGGATGGGTTCTTGGAAGTCCTCAGCACTTCAGATCTAAGATTTCTTTCTCTTGTTGGTGTAGAAAACCCACACAAAGAATGGAACTCAAAGGGAGCTCACACAGCAAATGGTAGAAAAATGGGACCAAGTGTATAGATCCAGAGTGATCTAATAGGCAACAAAAGGTGAAGAATGATAGGAAAAACCCTCCTATTTATAACAAAATATTGGGTCATTCTAGATCTTGGTGCATGATTAAAATAATGTTAACCAAATCTAGATCCATCTTTTATGGAATATTTTATTATATTTGTTGGAGGGAAAAGGTATTTGACTTGGGTCAAATCCCTTGATTTGTCAAAAATAAATAAATAAATGATTTATTTATCTTTTTAAGGAAGCGGTTAGAAGATAATCAAATAAATAATGATTTATTTAATTATTTGTGGGTGATTTGGTCATATTTAACAAGGAATATTATCTAAATAAGATTAGATAATTATTCCTAGAAAATAATAAGATAAATAAAGGTTTATCTAATTAATCTCTTTGTTTTTGGGTTAAACATGACTGGGAATAATAATTAAATTATGGTTTAATTAATTATTCCATGAGGAAAATCAAACAAATATAGGTTTGTTTAATATTTCCTTTTGGGGTTTCCTGTTTAGACCATAAACAACCTAATAAATGTGGTTTATTAAGTTATTTAATATAGTGAAGGCAATTTTACTTAGGGTAAAATTGGTCTTACATGGTGTACTTGGGTCCATCTAATGATAATAGGTTAGATGACCAAAAAATGGTGTAACAGATTGCCCCCCAACGTGCGAGTGTCAGGAGCAAATCGTATGACCGAAGTACGTTGTAAGAACACAATCACTAGACAACAAAAGGGATGTCAGAGAGAGAAATGTGAGGTAGATAGTGTGCTGAAGGACTAGACCCTGAGGAGACGAGACTCGCAGGTGCAACAAGTCTCTTTTTATGAGAGGGTACCCGTGCTGAAGGCGGCGGGGGAGGCATACCTATGCCCGCCGAGACAAAGTACAAAAGAATAGTGTGTCCAGTAAACAAGGGACCGAACCATAAAGTACAACAGGCATAACCATGAGCCAGATAAAAATACAATGAGGAATCCCACATACATGCTATGCCTGGGATAACAGCCAGGACTGATACAATAATATCTGAGTACATGAGATACAAATACAACCCAAATGCCCCCTGTAAATAGGGAAGGGCTCACAAAATCTGATGGATACATGCAAACCGAAGAGGCGCTGCAAGTGGCTAAGGCCAACATCATCAAATATCTGGAGCTGCATCAAAGGCTGCAAGGAGGAGGTCATCCGGGCATGTGGGGGGCTACCTGCAGGGCCCCCCCCTCATGAGGGTTGAGACATCTCACACACACCCGGGAATCATAAGGAGTTGTTGATGTATCATGGAACCATCGAGTATACGGATCTCGGTCATGCTGAAAGGAGCTGGAGTGGAGAAACAATCAAGTCAAAGGGAAATGAGAGATCTCTTTGCCTGATCTGAGGCACCGAACAAGAGTGGAAGCTGGAACCAAGGTACACCGCCCTCTAGACCTGGCTTTTGGAATGAATGAGTTGATGTCGACAGAAGGAGGTCTGCCTTAGGTGAGGCAATGAGATATCCGCAACTAAGGCATGAGAGAAAATAGTAGAGCGACGGACAGACGGACACTAATGATGATAGTGAAATGGAAAGGACTGAGTAGCGAATGGACGACTTCCCTTGTTAGAGCATAAAGGGCATGAATGACATGGCAGCGACTGACACAATATCATAAGGGATAGGGGACAGTGGGACTAAAGGTCATAATGTGCGACACAAGAGAGAGACCAAGCAATAAAGGAGGGAAGGCTATAGCGGGGTACAAAGGAACTCGGGATAGACTCCATGAATGCGATGATGACTCAACTTGGATGCTCTAAGCAAGGGCGACTCGATGGTGTTTCCACACAGTAAGGGCCCAATGGGGGACCATGAAAACATGAGTACAAGATGGTAACTCATGACGAAAATCGACACGAACAAAGACAAGTAAGGAGGCAAAATGGTGCCCCAAGTACAAGTGTTGTAAGTGAGGAAATTCAATTTTAAGGAGAGGGTAAGTGACCCTTCTTGGACAAAATGTGTCCTTTTGAAGTATCAAATCACAAAAAAATAACAGATACCCATTTGAGGGCTCGGTGCGAGCTTTCCAACGGTGCAGAAGGTTTGTCAAACGGGGCTACGGTATGGTCGCAACAGTCGAAAGAAGAAACAGGGGTTCTCTTTTAATAAGGTAGTTTTCCCTCCAAATTCACTCATTTGCTATTGTTGCTGTGGTGAATGTAGAGAGGAGAGAAGGCCCTAAATCTTGCGGCGAGCGTAGCGGACAAACTGACCGTTGGAATCGAGATCCGTCAGTTGCAAGTAAGAGACCTAACCTTACTCTTTCATTTTGATGGATTGAAAGTTCAGTTTAGGGCCCAAACTCCCAGAAATAGACCCTCCTTCATCTCTACGGCCAGGTCACACTTTTTGGGCCAAAAAGTGTGACCTGGGATGCAGGTTTCAGGGCAAAAACTGCGACCTGGTCCTGAACTGGGCAGAAAACTGCGACCTGGGAGATGAGGGGGTTTTGGTGCTGTTTTATGGCTGGGAGTTGGGTTTTTGTGTTTGGTTATGGTATTCCCGATCTGTATGCTGAAAAAGATGATGTTTTTGTGCAGGTATGGCAGATTTATGGGTTAACTGGAGAGAGAGAGACCTGGGTACATTACGGGCAGAGATCCAGGCAGATCAGGGTGTCCGTCGTGTGTTGGCCAGGTTTGGGGTTTTGAAGTTTTTGGAGAACCCTTTGATGAGAGCTGGAGAGCCCTTGTTGGCCCGGATTATCAGTTATTGGGATCCAGAGCATGAGGTCTTTGTAGTGCAGGGGCATAGGATCGAACTGACAGTCTAGGATGTGTATTTCCTGACGGGTCTCCCACCACTGGGGATGGTGGGAAACACGCAGCCAGTATTACCGCGGGGGCGGCATATCATGGAGTTTGTGGAACGACATTGTCGACCGGGTCTCCAAGTCAAGGGGACTCGGATACCGATCGAGGATCTAGAGAGGCTAGAGACCCGTGCAGTGGCCGCAGCTGTGCTACGTATCCTGGGCAACCAGGCATTCCATCACATCACCGGGGGGCAGATGATGCTTGTAGAGAGTGTGTTGAGTGGGACCTACTATGGGTGGGCCCAAATGATGTCGGTGTCGTTAAAACGACAGTTTTCGCTCTGCAAGCAGCAAGTGAACCACGATTGCTCGTATGGGACTTTATTGTGCACCTTCTTCTTTGAGAAGATCCCGACCTTGCGGCCTCGTATACAGCTTCCAGATGGGGGCCCGAGAGAGCCCAAGATGCGCCAGTGGGGGCGGCTACTGTGTAGAGGAGGAGGAGGGGCGGTCGGGCGAGTGTTTCGACCTGAGTTCTTTACCCATTGGGATCAGATGTCGTTATACATAGACGACTATCCCTATAGTGGGATGAGTTATTGTGGAGATCCGGACCTGCCACTTCCGCCTGGTCGAGTATGGGGGCCCGATGGTAAGTGACAGATTGCTATTCTTGTATGGGCATGTTAAATTTTTTGAATAGTAGATAGGGTACTGATTCATGTACTTTTGGTATGCAGATATAGCTCCGATAAAACCGGCCGGATATATGGGACAACCGGCAGCATCTAGAGCTGCAGGTCCGAGTGGGTCGAGAGCAGCGCATAATGGGGATGCGGCCGCCCTTCTGGAGGACATCCGCCGTAGATGCGAAAGGTTGCTGATAGGAGTATCAAAGCATGGGTGGCAGGACTTAGACGACCAGTACATAGAGCCATGTATTGGTCTACCCTCGGAATGGAGAGGTGTCGTGCGGCGCATGGCGATGGCCGATCAGGGGATGCGTGATCTACAGGCTGCAGGGGCAGAGCCATTGGCTCGGGATCCGCTTGATAGTTATTAGGTGTGGGGCATGTGGTGCCCCCTAGTGTGTATGTAGGGGCAGGTGGTGCCCCCAGTTTTGAGTTTTTTGTAACATGCTATGGGCATGTCAGATGTATCAGAGTAGATGGACTCTAAACAGATGTTTTTGCGACACATATTATGGATATGCATCATTTTTAATGATTATGAATGTTATTGTCTTATATGAAATGCGTGTGATAAATGCCAATCTAGAACATGGTTTGCAATACTATCTTCATAGTGATTCTGTTCTCGAGGTACATGGTTGAAAGTTATGGTTTCAAATGCACGTATCAAGAGTTTCACTTGTAAATAGCGTCTAAACAGTGCAGGGTTACGCACACGATAAACACCATTTAGTTGCATGACAAGAAGTAGGGAATCCAAATGAACGTGCAGATGGAGGATGCGATGAAAGAGGGCATTGGCTAAGAGACCACGCACTGCATCATATTCGGCCTGATTGTTGGTGGCAGAATCAATGCAGACCCCGTTGGAGAGAACAAGGGCATGCAAGGGGGTGAAGATGGCCCAACCTGCCGAGGCTAGATTCTGGGAGTAACGACTTGCACCTTCGGCGTAACCGATAAAGGGTGGGGATGGGGGGTCCTGCAGAATGGTGTTACAAGACAACAAATGAGGGGAGGAGAGGCAATGACGGCAGCGTGAGTGTACAGAAGACATTGAGCGGCAACTGTGGGAGGGAGTACAGGGAGCAGGATGACTATGACTCATATACAAACTAGAGGGTGGTATATGAGGGCTATCAGAAGTATGGTGAGGACTCGGGCTGCGGAGGTCAACGGAGATACGGGTGGAGTGATCTCGTGTATGGGTAGAAAAGAGGTGGTCAAGTGAAACAACGGGGGAGGATGCAGGGGGACTGGGCTCCAAGTGTCTCGCAGAGGAGGATAGGTAAAGAATGGTCGTAGTAGACTCCGTCATCTGAACATCAGGGGGGGGGAATGTCGATAGGAGCGGGGGGATCCTTAGGCTGGCCTGAAACATACTGCGCGAGGATGGGAGAGGCGGATTGATTTTGTTCAACCTCATACTCTCGGACTACTTCTAAAGAGGCGCGGTAATGCGTCAGGTGAGGACAATGGTGGGAGTAATGGCCATGAACACCGCACAAAGCATAGGGTATGTTGGTGCGGAGAGTCTTGGGGTTCTTGGTTACGGACGAAGAAGGGATGGAGGCTTCAGGGACTGTGAACTCGGGGAATGCGACTTTAACCATGGGCTGAATACGGGGCAACTCGGGACAAGCATGGGTGGCATGACCGGCGACATCACACAAGGCACAAGGCTTTGCGGGTGGAGGAGGGGTTGGGTCAGTCGTGGTGGTCTTGTCTTTGGGTGCCCCCTTGCGGGCTTTGCCTTTCTTCTCGGGAGCCGTCACGACAGGAGAAGGGTCCTGTGGAGATGCTGGGGGCACAGTGGCAACGGAGGAAGCGAGGGGGACCGTTTGAACCGGTGTCAAAGCCATGTAGGGTTTGGGGTGACCAGGAGGGGTAGCGGCTGGGGGGTCAAGGTACCAGACCGGTATGCCCAAGGTCAGGTTGGGGAGAGAGAGGGTGGCCATGACGGGGACAGAATATACTCTGGGAGGGGGAGCTAGGAAAGGGATCTGCCCAGCAGAGTAATGACTAGGAGAGACGGCTCCGAGATGGTTAAGGCCAAGGGAAACCAGCTGTAGGGGGAGGGCCAGAAGGAGGAGGTCCTGCTGGCTGAGAGGAATGGCTAGGAGCGGGTTGCGGAGGGCGAGGTGGAGGTTGCTGACTAGCCGAAGTAGGACGCTTAAGGGTAGCCTGGGAGGATTGCATCATGCAAACATTCGATAAGCTAGGATCTGTGATGGGAGGAGGGGGCAGACTGGGAAAAGTTCCAAGCAGGGAGGAATCTTTGTAAACACCAGGGGAGACACTGGTCAAGGAATCAACGGTTTTCTTATTGGCTACAGAAGAGATAGTCGTATCCGGGGAGGTCTGAGACGGTGGCTCATGGTAAGTCCACTGGTCGATGGTGACGATCTTTCCATTGTGAGGAAAAGACATCTTACGAAAACTGCGGACGGGATATCAGACATAGCATAGGTGTAGCTTCGCCCCAATAGAATGTTGTATTCTAGCGGGGCGTCTATGATTTCGACGTCCACGCAAACAGTCTTACCGGCGAGGGTGATAGGACAATTACGAAACAGGCCAATGGGCTGGGAGGCATGGCCGTCCCACGCTCGAAGGGTGATCGTGGAAGGGGCCAACTCAGGGGATCCAAGTTGCTTCCAAACCGAAGTGAACATCACGCAGGTGGATGCCCCCTCATCAATTATACACCGGGAAACGTGGGCGTTCCAGATTTTGACTGGGATTTGGAAGGCGACGGAAGGGGGAAGAGGAGGACGGTTCGATCGAGTGGCGTAAAAAATAATCATTTGGTCATCAGCAGGATCTACAGCGCCCACGGAAGATAGTAGAGCCTTATTTTGGGAAGGGCACGACTGGAGGAGTTCCAGTGTGGAAATGGCAGCAGGAGATTGCGCTGAATCATCTACTATGCTATACGAATGAGCAGCTCGACCGGAAGCATCGTTTCGATGTAATGGTCCCTTAGGAATCTTGGTATGAACCTCAACTTTGGGTTGAGGGATATGTAAGGGGCCACTGGATGTCAAAAGAGGCTCTGTAGAACCTAAAGAAGGAGACTCGGGGGAAAACTGAGCAGGAGGCTTGGGGTACTGGCGAGACCGAGTTTGAAGGTGGAGATTGACGGATGGGGATGGATCAGAGTTCATCATGAGGATCTGGTAATCGGAGGAACCAGAAATGGAAGGTGAAGTGGAGACCCGCCCGTCAGGTGGTTGGGTAGCCATGAATCCTTGCTGAGGGAAAGGATCAGTAAAAACAGCTGGTTGGGTGGTGGCCACATTAGGGGGAGCATGAGGGGAGGCATGTTGTCCTCACAATGTGGCTTGAGACTCCCACATCTGTCGCATCTGTGGTAAAAGGGGACAATCGTGGGTGTAATGACCGTAAACACTACAACACGAACAAGGCTTGTTGGTACGAAGAGGCCTGTCCAGCTTGGGCTGAGTGCCCTGTTGCTGGTTAGCAGTGTTAGGGTCAAAACCTTGAGGATTGGGTCCACGAGTACCAGGGGCAGATTCGTTTGAATTGCCTCTCTGCCTTCTTTGGGAAGAAGGGGGATTAGTCGCACCCTGCTGTGCAAATACTTGCCCTGGAGGGGGCTGTAGGTGTTGTTGCTGGGGTTGAGGAGGCAAAGGAGGTGGAAGCGCATATGCTGGATGAGCTGGCATACCAGGCTGCGGATAAGGGTAATGGTTAGGTTGGGAAACATTGAGGTAAGCAAGAGGTTGGGCAAAAGGAGGAGGCATACCGTATCCTGGGTACATGCTACAGGGAGGGGGAAGAGTGCTAGAGGTGATGGCCCCTCCGTGAGGGGGACCGTAGCCCATAGGAGGTTGAGCATACGGATTGGAAAGGGCTCCAACGATACCGTCGGCGGAATGAGATGCCCCCGGGGCGTTAGCACCACCGGGCCTGGGGAGGTCAGGAAGGACAGTATAAACATAACCAGACTGGGCGTAGATCAGGTCATATTTCAAGGCTATTTGGAGGGCGGCTTCTTCGGTTTGAAGGAAATGGGAGGCGACATCTTTGCCAATGGGAGCTAAGAGAGAGCGAAGGAACCAGTCCATATAGATCCGATCTTCGAAGGGGGGAGCTCAACATAAGCTGCGTCTCCGTCGCCATTCCTGAACATGGGTCGAAAGGCGGGTCGAAGATGTTTGCTTAAAGGAGGTCAAGAGCTCCGTACCGGTATCGTATCAGAGAGGGAGCTGGAAGTAAGATAAAAAGGCTTGGGAAATGGTCGCAAAGGTGGTCTGGGAAGAGGTGGCTTGGTCTACATACCATTTAGAAGCTTCACCGGTGAGCGTGCGTTGGAACAAACGAAGACGGATGGAGTCATCGGTAATGGAATTGGAGGAACACCACATGTGGAAAGATCGGACATGATTGGTTGGATCATCTCCAGCAAGGCCTTCGAACTTATGGATGTCGGAGGGGAGCTTGGTTGGCATAGCAGGCCAACCAACATCGTGGCGGATAGGGTCATTGATCAACTGATTGAAATCGCGGAGGCTGAGGCCTGCAATGTATGGCAGCAAGGGTTTGGCCGAGGTAGTTCTTGAGGCGGTTCCACTAGTAGTAGTTCCAGCATTAGGGCCTGGAGCACCGCTAGCGTTAGGCCCTGGACCAGACATGGTGAAGGTGACAGGGGGAGAACTAGAAGGAGAAGGAGAACCCAATGAATCAGAAGAGGAGTCGGAGTGCGAACTCGAAGGAGGACTGGCTCGACGACGGCGGGACGGAACAGGTCGATCGACCGGAAACTGAGGGTGAAGGCCAAGAAGTCTCCGAGAAAGGTACCTTGGGGGCGCAATGATGATGGGAAGAAGGAAACCGACGAGGGCAGAAAGGGACAGAATCAATGAGGTCAAGGGCAGAAAAAGTGCAGTGACAATTGATTTTAAAGTCTTTGCGAGGCGGTGTTAACCAGGCACTTCTTCACTTAGGGTCAGTGTGTGGCGTGCGTTAATTTTAATTTTTAAACCCTTTTCGTTTTGAGATCAAGAAAAAAGTGTGCTGCGTAACTGAAAATAAATCTGCAGAGAACAGTAGATAATGCTGAAATAACAGAAAATTAACAGCTACTATTGCATCAATTCAACCCAAGAAGGTGGGTGCTCAAAACTAAACTAAAAAAGAGAAAAAATCTAAGCAAAACACACTTAAAAAGAGGCCAATAGATCTAGGGTCAAAAGGGACAGAGATCTAAAGGATAAAGCTGCTGAAAATAGGTGCAGATCACAGCCAAGAGACAGAGGCAAGGTGGCTGGAAAAAGGTAGGAAATCAGCAAAAAGTGGAAAGGATAGGTAGGAGGCCCCAAAGAGAGGTCCAAACAAAACGACAATAGGTGATTTCAAAGGAAGAAAGGCTGATTTAAAGGGATCTGAAAAAGAGGTATCAGATCTGGAAAAGGGAAGGCTGAAACTCAGAAAAACAGAGGCTGAAACAGCTAAAAACTCTTCCACAAAAAGTGGAGGGTACTGAAGCCCTAGGGGGCTAGGTTCCCACTTATATGAGCTAAAATAGATCAGAACCAGGTCAAAGCGGGCTGAAACAGAGACTCGAAAACCCTGACAGAAGCTTCAGCAGAACCCAGAAAAATTGCAGAAAAGTAGCTGAAAATAGGGCAGGTCGTAGTTTCTAACCTGTTTTCAGTGTAGGTCGCAGAAAAGAGGCTGAAAAGTGCGACCTGGAGGTCCAGGTTGCAGTTTTTCGACTGAAAAGTGCGACCTCCCGTTCCAGTTGTCTCGGCGGCAGATTTTCGGAAAAGTTGTCGTCTCAGTTGCGGTTGATGTCGCTTACCTGCGCAATAGGGCCAGAAACACACGGAAGTTAGAAATTTTAATTTTTTAGGGTTTTATGTGAGAAAAACAACATAAAAATAGGAAAAATAAATAGCTGAAAAGAAACCCTAGGGTCTGAAGTAGCTGGATATGCAGGAATATGAAAAACGACAGCGGTCGTAATTTAAAACCCGTGTGGAGTCGCCATTTGTTAGTATGAATCCTTCGTCGAAGTGTACGAAAAAGGACCACTTTAGCTACGCATAACTAATAGCCCTAACAACAAAAGTGGCTGCCAATATCTTCAGATCTGCGGTTAGTTGAACAAGAAAAGAGCTGCAAAAAACCAGATCTATGCATGGAAAGACATTAAGCAGTAAAAACAAGGGTTTACTCCATATACCGATAGACAAGACAAGAACAATTTTTGAAAGAATTTTTGTATTAATTGGGCACCTAGGAGGAAAACAAGAAGGCATATCCAATTCTCCTCAGTGGGATGGGTTCTTGGAAGTCCTTAGCACTTCAGATCTAAGATTTCTCTCTCTTGTTGGTGTAGAAAACCCAATGCAAAGAATAGAGCTCAATGGGAGCTCACACAACAAATGATGGAAAAATGTGACCAAGTGTATAGATCCAGAGTGATCTAATAGGCAACAAAAGGTGAATAATGGTAGGAAAAACCCTCCTATTTATAACAACATATTGGGTCATTCTAGATCTTGGTGCATGGGTTAACCAGATCTAGATCCACTTTTTATGGAATATTTTATTATATTTGTTGGAGGGAAAAGGTATTTGACTTGGGTAAAATCCCTTAATTTGTCAAAAATAAATAAATAAATGATTTATTTATCTTTTTAAGGAAGCGGTTAGAAGATAATCAAATAAATAATGATTTATTTAATTATTTGTGGGTGATTTGGTTATATTTAACAAGGAATATTATCTAAATAAGATTTAAATAATTATTCCTAGAAAATAATAAGATAAATAAAGGTTTATCTAATTAATTTCTTTTATTTTGGGTTAAACATGACTGGGAATAATAATTAAATTATGGTTTAATTAATTATTCCATGAGGAAAATCAAACAAATATAGGTTTGTTTAATATTTCCTTTTGGGGTTTCTTGTTTGGACCATAAACAACCTAATAAATGTGGTTTATTAAGTTATTTAACATAGTGAAGGAAATTTTACTTAGGGTAAAATTGGTCTTACATGGTGTACTTGGGTCCATCTAATGATAATAGGTTAGATGACCAAAAAATGGTGTAACAGCTACAATCACAACAAAACTTCCAAGCTAATCTTGACATTTAGTGAACTTCGCCAAGTATGTTGGTACCGTCTTGCCCTCCTCCTTCTTGATTTTCCAAAGCTTGTCCTTCAGTGCCAACTTCCTTTAGTCGACGTTGTTCTGAAACAGATCTGTCAAGACCTTCCACATTGCATATGGAATCGTGTTTCCATGGAGACTCGAGAAAATGTCGTCTCGAAATCCCTCTAATAAGAACCTCCTAGCCCTTGCTACCTTCTTTTTCAAAGCATCAAGAAGAGCGGTGTCTACTCCTGCGGGCTTGGGAATATCATTATGAATTAATTATTTCAACCCGTTGTCCTCCATAACTACCTCCATCTGTCTTTCCATGAAATATAATTAGAACTTCCCTCGAGTGCATTTTCCAATATTAATCCAATGAAAGCCATATTGATCCGCTCGTCGCACCAACGAAAGTAACTGCAAGTTTGAATATTGTTCTACACAAACTTAATTTATTCTCCACTATTATGATTTCTGGTGCTCTAATACCGTGTAGAAATTGTACAAACAATATGTATACCAATGGATTTAATCCGATCATGCAATGTACTTAAGTAAGATACTGAATCCTTATAAAAATATTTGCAGAAAATAACATGATTGCACAATCACACTAAGTAAGAGAAAGAAGCAAATCAATCACACAACACAGATATTTTTCCTGGGGAAATCTTGTTGCTCAAAACCCCTCTATCTTTATTGTATAATGAACCAAGGAATTATGAAACAATACAATGCATTCTTTCTCACAATAATTAGTTGCACTCTACCAACTGTCTCACACTGATCCAAACAAAATTGGTCCAACACTTAGCTAATTCTCAGCCTGTCTTTAGCCTGCCTTGATCACGCAATCCCTAGGAAATTAATCCCTATTAATTATGATAATTAGCCTTCCTGTATTACGCAATACATTATGGGCATCCTATGGTGTATATAATTGCGCCCGAGAAATTTCTATAAATACAACTATAAGATAACTTCCCTTTTACCTCTGTCTCAACTGGGTCTTTATCAAAACTAACATGCATGCAGCTATTAACAGTAAATCATCAGTCACTTGACAGATCATTGCATGTGAATGAAATTTGATTTAATTCACTTGACCTCTCACTAGTGCAACAATCAGTTACAACTAGTTAAACTGATTTTAACTCACTTAATTGATTTAACTGATTTCTCATGCATTAAACTAATACACTAACTACAAATTGGACTCTAAAAAAGATAGAATCACTCTACATGCCTCACCAACCACCCTCAACTCAAATTTCATGAGCTAACTGAGTCTATCACACTCAGTTAACTGTTACAAGTGATTATGAGATAAGATTACAATTTATTGTCAATTTATTTAAGGGATAAATAAATTTGACACACATTTCTTGTAATTTAATTAAGAAATAATTAAATAAAAACCCTCGCATGGTAGCCATTTCTGGATGCCAATTTCATTGTTTCTTGTTACAAATTTCAACACAAATTGGTGACTCTACTGGGGGATCCTACACCATTTTCACCCTCTTCTCATTTTTTTGTCTCGATGCTTAGTTTGGACAACCTTTGAATGATTGCTTGTGTGGCTTGTTTTTCAGTCTGTATTCTAGCTTTTAAGTGTTTTGAGGTATCAAGTCTAAATTTTTTCCTCAATAATTTCTTATTTTATCCCTCTTTTCCTTGCTCAACGTTATTTTTAACAGATACAATCGTGCTGCTAGTGTCTATTTTTGCTGGAACAGTCGCGCTGTAGACCACTGGTGTTAACTAGAGGTCTGCATTGGTCTTAGAAAATAGGGATTTTTAGATTCTCTTCTGGAAAATCCTTAGTGTGTCTCAATCCTTGAAGTATGTTCTTTGCTTTAATTGCATTATTATTATTATTATTATTTTTGCTTTAGTGTTTTCAGTCTCTTGGAAAAGTGCAAATTGGTATTTTGATTTAAGTGGTAAATTTTGTGTTTTGATTGGGTCTTTTTGTTCTAGGTCAATTAAAACCTTTGTTTACTACTTGTATCATTCAAGAAATATTGATTCTCGGCTATAGAACAATAGTAACCTTTGTTCTTTTTTAAAGAAATTGGGTCTTGCATCAGTTTAAGTTTTCATTTCGAAAATTATTTTTCGAGTGCATAAGATTACTTGCATTGAAAGGCTAGTTTTTGGAATTTCTTATTGGAAATAGATTAAATTTTTTCAATAATTGAAAACTAAAAAGTGCATTAGCTACATCAAGTGCATTTCATCAATAAAAGCGAAAAACAAAAAAACAAAAATCAATTTAAGTGCATCTTAGTGAAAGTAGAAATCATTTTACTTTTGAATCAGTTGCATTTGGGATTGTGAAAGTGAAATCATCTTTACTTTTTAGAAATTTCATTTCAAAAAGTGAAAAGTGAAAGCTAGTTTGGGGGCATTTTTTTTGTTGCATTTTGATTGGCGCATTACTCTTTGAGATCTCTTCCTTTATTATTTTAGCTTTCATTAAATTAAATAGAATCATTTTCTCATATAGTTGCATCTTAGGAATTTAGGTGATAGTGTTGTGAGCCCAAAATCGAAACTTAATTGAAGATCAACATTAAAATTAACCTAAATTAACCTAAGGAGGATTCAAAATTAATGAAAACATCTAGAGGTATAAGCTAGAGATGTGTTCTGGCATCGTTAAGCATAGGAACTATCACTAACAACTTGTGTTGCATCCCAGGGGTGATATCACGTGCCATGTACGGAAGTATATAGGGCTCTGATCCACGTATGGTAAGTATATGGGGATGCTCTCATCAAATAGTCACACATTAGAAAATGCTACTATGGATTGATCTCCCATGTACTGTCGCGTATATTTTTGGATACCCCACTAGGTTGCAAACTTTCCATAGGTAACCAAGTCGGCTGCCTTATAGACGTGATACATCGAACATAACATTTGGGGAGATCAGCTATCGTACGTCAAGTCCTTGGTTCACCAAGGTGTATATTGCATTTCACCAATACTTGGTAATCCATTTTTCCTAGATTACCCCTTTTGATTTATTTTGTTTAATTCTAAAATTTACTTCCCATGAAAACATCCTACCCGTGCAATACTCCTTTGCCTCATTGCTCAAAAATATTTCATCTATCCTTTGATTTATATTGTCAAAAGGTCATCATGTTTGAAACTTTGAACTCACCTCACTCATACCCTAAAGGAACTCAAGGACCCCATTCTGAGATTCCACACTTTCCACTTGGGCCTCTTGAAGCTCAAGGTTTCAAACTTGGAATTGTCCAAAGTGTCCAACCGCTCTCTTCTCAACCACCACCTAACAATTGGATTTTTTCATCTCAGGATCTTGAGCCGGAAAGTATTGAACCCATTTCACAATTTAAGGTCTTTCCTCCCAATCTGCTCTATGGTCAGCTAGTGGTATCCCCTGAGCATCCATATATTCCTTTCGACAATCCCAACGTTCCTTTTGGTGCTTCTCTCGTCGCACCTTGAACTAATGTTTGACAGTTGTTTCCACCACAAATGGCATCGAATGCAAAGAATACTCCTTTTTTGAGAACTCCTCAAAGTAATCCTATGGAAAATTTTGTGACTTACACCCCATATGTTAATCTTGATTCCATGTTCCCTTCGTAAGGTTTTCCTTATGTTTATGCTTCTTATGATTTAGGAAGTGGAACGAATGTATCTTCTGGTCATGTTGCATCTTCACTACTGTCAAGTTACACTTCTCTCAAAAACCTTATTTCAAAATCTTCTGGGGCCACATCCCTTTTTCATCATCCTATCTGGTTGTCTAGTGTTCCTTCATATTCTACCTCATTTTTTTCGGATGTAGTCATAGTTTCCCAACCTTCTACTCAATCTGTAGTTTCTGTGGGTCAAATCTTCATTGCACTTGGATCATCTACTCCTTTATCCATATCTACGATCATTATTGTTCCTCCTAGAAGTTAAAAAAATACGGCTTCGTCCATGCCTAGGGGTTAGTCACATCCATTATATGTACCTCCTCTTTTTGGTGGGGGAAATCTGAAATATGGAACTATATCAGGGGTAGGACAACGCATATCTAGTCTTGGTGGAACTTTGGTTTCATCCATAACAAGTTCTATCGTGGGTACCTCTTTACAAGGTGCTCACCCTTCTTCAAATCAACTTGTTTATTAACAGCCCCACCTTCAACAACCTCATGCTCAACAACCCCATATTTAGCAATAGTATATCCAACAACCTTATGTTTAGAAACTGAATGTACAACATCAGTATGTTCAACAATGGAACTTTAAACAGAAGTACGTCCAACAACCCAAAAATCCACTATTGGGTGTTGTGACTAATCCACAGTCTAGTCCTCAAACGCAATATGGTCCTAACCCTCCTTTGGGGAAAATTGAAACTTACCCTCTTAGACCTGGTATTCAATACCATCAATTCCAACTTGGATAGTACCAGCAACGCTAGCCATGACCCATGTACAACAAGGGTATTATGTTTAGAAAGGACCCAATCCTCAACAAACATTATAAAATGGGCCTTATCAACAGCCACAATAGGGACCTTACTTTCAGCAACAACTGTTGCAAGGACCCTATCAGCAACCCTGGCCTTAACAGGGTCCTTACTAGCAACAAATACCTTTTCAACAACAATGTGGGCCATATGGTAAAAATCAACCCCAATAGGGGAAGAAATCGTATCAACAAGGTTGGAACCCTCAAATGGGTAATTACCAGTGACCTTTTACTCCTTATAATCCTTAGTTTCCATTCTTTGCTACCTCGAAAATTTTGAATGTGTCAAGGGTTACAAATGACCCAATACAACATATTCTGTAATGGACTCCAGTTCCAACTAAAATTCTTGGGGATTGTCCTAAATTTGAAGTTAAATCTAGAAAACACCCCCAAGCTCATGTTATGACATACCATTTATGGTGCTCCTCTAACTCTTGGGTCAACGAATCGATTCGATTATGTCTTTTTTAGTGCACATTAACAGGCATTGCCGCCAAGTGGTATATTGAAATTCCTCACAAATTTTTTCATGATTTCAACTCGTTGGACATGGCCTTTCTTACTCATTTCCAATTACCCGTCCAATATGAAACCGACACCCATATCTTAATGTCTTTAGAACAATTAACTACTACCCATATCTCTAATCACATCCATGAATGGAGACGCATATGACGTCTGATCAAGTTTTAAATTCATGATAAACTTCTGACTGAATCATTTACTAAATCATTCATTCCGAAAATTTCCAAATACATTTCTATGGGTGGTTTCTTGACTAAGGAATAGGCCATCACCCGGACTCAGTATTTATATCATGTCTACTCCTAGTCTATGACATTATATGATATTTTACTGAACGCCTCATGACCTTCAACTGACCGGTCATATTCAAAATCTATTGATACACCACTCGTTGATGGTGTTATCGGGTGAGTGGCCCAACATGCTAATAATACTCTGAAAGCTTCTTAGAAGCCTAAGTCTACTTCAACCACTGCACCTTCCGTTCCTGTGACTTATTCCAAAAATCCTAGTAAAACCTATGAGTTTAACATTGTTCAGTCTACCGCAACAGATAAATCCTCAAAAGGTAAGAAGAATGGGAAAGTCAAAGTCAATTACAATACCCCTAAACAAGATTCTTATAAGTCGTCTACTGACGATGCATCCAAACGTAAGCCCAAATATCATTGTCTCATATGTGATGAAGATCATTACATTAAGTATTATCCTCTTCATCTCGAGGTTAGTCATCTTCTAAAAGGCGCATCAAGATCACAGGTTGTTTTGAAAGAACCCTTTCCATCTCAGAAAACAAAAACACTATAAGAAAAAAAGACATTGGTGAGGGTCATGCTTGTGACGGACCTTTAAGGTCTGTCACCAATGTCATATATGGTGATGGTCCTTAAAAAACCGTCGTTGTAAATGTATATAGTGATGGTCCTTTAAGGTCCGTCACCAAAGCCATCTTCAATGACACTTTTGGTGAGGGTCATTAAAGGCCCATCACTAATTCTCTCTTTGGTGACACTTCTAGTGACGAAATTTTAATGACCCTCACTGATGTTATTTTTGTTACTTTTGTTGACGATCAAAAGATGTTCATCACCATTGATCATTCTAATGAGTTTTTGATGACATTATGTTCTTGTTAATATATTTTTTGTAAAAATATAATGAATTAATACCATTATTGTGGAGTCTTTTTTATAATATGTCCAAGGCCATAGTGGTT
>JAXQQM020058626.1:0-41577 GCA_034641835.2 Pinus albicaulis | reverse complement strand
CCTATAATATTCCTTTTCCAGAAATATCACAAGTGTGCAAGAGATGGACTGCGAGGGAATTTACCGGATATGTCACCTTCTAAAGAAGGGTGAGATCCGGAGGCTTTCTGGCCCTTTACAGACTCTGTCTACAGATATGTGCAATTTCCTAGTAGGAATGACTAGCAACCCAAGCTTGGAAAATGCATTTCCAGGAATGGAGGCAGTTGGATTTGATCCCTGGTCTGGGATCCTTTGAATATATCTATCTAGAGCTGAAATCCAAGAGTGGGCTCAAAACAAATGTCTCTAGGAGCTTAAGACAAATCTCCTTTGCCTGTTTATCTTCAGAAAATGCCCAATGAAGAGGGCTGCATCAAAAATGAACATGTACTAGCATAGCAGCGTTATATGAGAGAGAAAATGTGCATAAAACCATAAATAGTCATTGAATATATGTAGCAGCAAGGAAATATACAAATACTTGAGGAATCACTCACTCAAGCTAAGCAAAGAACCCCTCAATGGCATGCATATGGAAACATATCAAAATACTGCTACACAAGGATGCTTGTGACTAAAACTACGCAGTCAATAGATGGTACTGCTGCATATATAATGTCAATACATGGATATGGAAGTATAAAGCTCAAAGAAATATGGGGTAGCAAGATATCAACCCCGAAAATCAATAATACATCAATCCTTGGAAGGATTGGCTGAAATGTACAAAAAGGAAAAATGCCAAAGTTGCTGCCTCTAAACTGAAATAGTACTGAAACTTAGAAAATGGATGGAGATGGTTGAAGACGCTACATATTCTGAATATATCTCCTCCAATGGATATTTCAAGAGAGAGGCTGATCCAATCCCTGAAGATCCCTCCCTCCAAATTAGTAGTGCAAACCCCACTACAATTATGCTCAGAAATAACACAGTCAAAGGTAGGGACTGCATTGTGAATGGTGAGAGGAGCTGTGCTTGATGAAAAGATATAGAAAATGGATCTGAAATCTCCTCTAGTGGCCTCCCGGATGCAAAGAAACTCTCTCCTCTAAAATCAGATCTCCGGAAGTGATGCTATGGAAATCTCCACTGCAACCCAGCAACACAATGTTTCCTGCACTGCTGAAAATGATGTAATGAAGGGAAATGCTTTGGCCTTGAAACAGAATGTGGAGGAGCTGAAGAAAAAAACTTCAAGAGGCTTCTCAAGAAGGATGGAATCCTAAACAGAAGTTCCCTTGTGCTAAACAACACAACTATCTCAGTTAAGCAACTGAAGAGAGCAAGCAATTCGAAATATGCATGAATGAGAAAAATGGTTGTTTCTTCCTTATTTTATGCCAATGAAAGCTCCTTGGCCATGAACCCCACACATTATGGTTTCTTCCTCCTCAAGCAATTGCGTTGGCTTCCCAAGCAAGCCACACCTCCATTTATTGCGTAGTTTGACTTGGTCAACATGACCTAGCCTCCTTGCAATTATGCCTTTTCACACATGGGTGTGAAAAACTAGCTCTAATGATGCTTCTCTTTCATTTCATGAGGGATTTTATTGATATTTTATTTATGAATGGGTATCCTTTCCCATTTTATTCTTCTCCTAGCTGAAATAGCCAAAATTAATGTTCTAATTAGCTTTATGCTAATTTGGGAACATTACAGTCCTCCCCTCCCAAAGATTGCTTGCCCTCAATCAATTGTGAGGTTAGAACTAAATTATTCCTCCTCCTCTTCCTATAGCACCAATGTATGATGCCTGCCTCCAAGTAGCAAGGTGCCATATCATCAACCAAGTCCTCACAATGTCCCTCCCAAGTATGCAAGTCAGCTGTCAAGCTATCATCATGCAATGGTGAAATACTCCAGAGGATAACAGAGTGATGTCTAGAGGTCCTCTTGGAGTATGGAGTCTGCAGTGTAGGGAGAAATATCATTCCCATATGGTCCATCCATCCCCAAGCTATGTGCCATGCAAATTGAGTCACCTCCCAACTAGGCAACTCCTGTAGTCTGTCATCCACCTTTGGCTCCGACAAAGTAGGTGGGATGAAAATCTGCTCATGGTAGACCACATAGTCTACCCCACACTGTCTACCTCTCCACTTTAGATAAGTGTAAGGTGTCTCCTGATCCTGGGCTACAATAAGGTTGCCATAAAGTGGCAAGATGAAGGCTGGGCCTCCAAAGGCCTCTCCCCCAACGCTGCAAATCATGCTGGCCCAAACATCTCCACATGTGATGAGTTGGTAGTCATCCTCATATGGCATCATATCCATCATATGGATCCCTCATAAAAGAATGACTATCCTGGAATGGTGGCCATCAAAACTATCATGCTCCTCTTAGAGCATGCACTGCAAAAAGAGAAAGATCCTCCTCCTTCAAGGGACACACCCAACCAAGGTGTCTCTTTCCTGATCATGCTCCTTATAAGAATAGGAGTAGCAGCATAAGGAGCCAAGATAAGCATCATGCTGGCTGCCATGTGTAGCAAGTGAGTGGGGCTATGGTTCCTCATGTGTAGCCAGCACAACTTGATCCCCAACTGCAATAAAGAATGTAAAATATTGTGGTTTCCCAACCACCAGTGTGCTGCCCCATTCTCCTTATGTGTTTGGAGGAAAGGAACAATGTAGGATGCAAAGTGAGCATGCCCTCCGACACATAGCTCTTCCCAAAGTCTCCCTAGGGGATGTACATCAATCCTGCTCGTGGCCTCCAATGACCCAAGAAGCCTAAGAAAAGGAATGCCCCTTATTGGAGAAATGTCTTGCACAGATATGGTCAAAGGAAGTATACATGAAATATAAAAATTAGAATGTATATGACTAACATTCTTACCATCTGCTCTGCTCATGTAAGTGGAGTAGCTCATGGATATGCCTCCCCCCATCCTCAAGGAGAGAATGAATGGCTATGCTAACTCTCCCAAAGAGGGATGTGCCTCCCCTACATCTGCATGACTTCTGCATCCCCCCATGTGCTGATGTGTCCCCTTCTCATGCAACTGGTCATCTAACACCATGCAAATAAAAAGATCCTTGGAATACTCCACCCAAAGCTGGGAGCTCCAATGTGGATCCATCCTCCATAATGACAGCGTTGATGATCCCTCATGTAGACTCACTATCATATGGCTGCTTCCTTCCTTGACATCTCCCATGCCAAAGATATAAGTGGGAAGACTTCCATCCTCCCTCTAATGTTTCTGCCTCACCGCAGAACCTAAAATGGGAGTGGGAAATAGTGATGATGAGAGAAAAATCCCCTTCTTCCTGTAGCTACCCAAAGCTCCCTGATATGTATCAAGCTCTCCCAAGGTCTCCACCTCTATGAAGTCAATGAGTAGTGCCCCAAAATGTGAAGCATCCTTCCTCTTCTGCTGATCTAGTGGTATCCTCAGTAGAATGTCTCCATGCAGTAAGACATCATCATCAAAGGTAGACTATATATATGAATGGGCAGATGTGTCCATGCCCTCACTGCATAGTCCAGTCTCTGTCCATGGTGCATCAACCTCTAAAAATGAGTAAGGGTAATTACTCCTCATCAACCGATGTTGGCTCTTCCCCTTACCTTCTCCTTGTGTCCCCAAGTTTCCAGACCTCTTCATCAATGGCATAGATAGATCATGTGTTTTTCCTTAATCTCTATACATGAGATCCTGGGGTCCCTCTTGCAATGATGCAAGAACCCCTCCACTTGGAGCAAGGGCTCCACCTTCCTCTGCATGAGGTACTAGATACTCTCTAGTTGTGCTAGTAGTGTTGCTCCCAACCTCCTCCTCATGGGTGGGCAACCTCCCAATGATGGGGTCCTTCTTTGGGAAAGAGACCCTCATGCTTTCTTGCTCAAGTGTATATGATGAAAATATTTCCTCCAGCAAGGTATGGTGTAAGGTCCCAGCCTCCCTTATGGTTGTATGAAGTAGAGTGGAGTCCCAAGTTTCATCCATCACATGTAGGGTTCTGTTTTGAGTGTGTTCCTCCACATGTGTTTTATGAATCCTCCCATCAAATATCCTTACTAATGCATGAGATAAAACATGTGCATTTTTAAAATGAAAGGATTCAAAATTCCACCAGGTGTAAGCTTTATCTCTTCAGTGCAGCGCTGCAAATGTGGTTTCTTCTTCTTCAGAAATGTTGTGTTGCTGCAAAATGGAGTCTAGCCCCTCCACCCAAGCTTTGGTTGAAACCGTAAGTGACCCATAAAAAAGTGAGAGAATGGATCTATCATGCTACTGCTTCCTCTCCTTGGTCACTCCTCCTTCTTCTCTCATCTCAGTTATGTCACTGCTGGACATAGGACTGCACTGGTCATCATGGGGTGTGGCTGCATGCTCACTCCCATCATGTGCAACTCTAGAGTTTATCCTGGAATCAAAACTCTTTGGAGATGCTCCATCCATCTCCTCCCTTGTCTCCTTGAGACCTCCATGAATTCTTTGAACAGATTTAGGAAGAAGCCTTGTGAGCTTATCATCCTTCCTTCTCCCAAGAGATGGAGTCTCTCTCCTGCTGGTCTTCTTGTCTCCTTCTAGATGAGAATAGGAAGTGAAGGGGCCTTCCTTTTCTGTTTTCTCTTCCTCCTTGGGGAGGTTCTTCTTCTTTTCAAAAATGGATGATATCAATCTCATCCTCTTCATCTTTTGTTCTTCTTTTTTTCTTGGGCTTGAAAGCCACAGGCTGAGCCAAGAAAGGAGCTCCGATACCACTGTGATGTTCCTTTTTCAGAAATATCACAAGTATGTGCTAGAGATGGATTGCGGGGGAATTTACCGGATATGTCACCTTCTAAAGAAGGGTGAGATTCGGAGGCTTGCTGGCCCTTTGCAGACTCTGTGTACAAATATGTGAAATTTCCTAGTAGGAATGGCTAGCAACCCAAGCCTGGAAAACGCATTTCCCAGGAATGGAGGCAGCAGGATATGATCCCTAGTCTGGGATCTTTTGAATATATCTATCTAGAGCTGAAATCCAAGAGTGGGCTCAAAAAAAATGTCTCTAGGAGCTTAAGACAAGTCTCCTTTTCCTGTTTATCTTCAGAAAATCCCCAATGAAGAGGGCTGCATCAAAAATGTACATGTACTAGCATAACAACGTTATATGAGAGAGAAAATGTACATGAAACCATAAATAGTCACTAAATATATATAGCAGCAAGGAAATATACAAATACTTGAGGAATCACTCACTCAAGTTGAGAAAAGAGCTCCTCAATGGCATGCATATGGAAACATATCAAAATGTTGCTACACAAGGATGCTTGTGACTAAAACTGCGTAGTCAATGGATGGTACTGCTGCATATAGAATGAAAATACATGGATATGGAAGTATAAAGATCAAATAAAGATGGGGGGAGCAAGATCTCAACCCCTGAAATCAATAATACATCAATCCTTGGAAGGATTGGCTGAAATGTACAAAAAGGCAAAATGCCGGAGTTGCTGCCTCTAACCGGAATAGCACTGCAACTCAAAAAATGGATGAAGATGGCTAAATATGCTACATATTCTGAATATATCTCCTCCAATGGATCTTTCAAGAGAGAGGCTGATCCAATCCTTGAAGATATCTCCCTCCAAACTAGTGGTGCAAACCCGACTGCAATTCTGCTCAGAAATAACGCAGTCAAAGGAAGGGACTGTGCTTTGAATGGTGAGAGGAGTTGTGCCTGATGCAAAGATATAGAAAATGGATCTGAAATCTCTTCTAGTGGCCTCCCGAATCCAAAGAAGCTCTCTCCTCTAAAATCAGAGCTTTGGAAGTGATACTATGGAAATCTCCATTACAACCCAGCAACACAATGTTTCCTGCACTGTTGAAAACGCTGTACTGAAGGGAAATGATTTGGCCTTGAACTAGAATGTGGAGGAGCTGAACAAAAAACCTTTAAGAGGCTTCTCAAGAAGGAGGGAATCCTAAACAGGAGTTCCCTTGCGCTAAAAAACACAGCTATCTCAGTTAAGCAACTGAAGAGAGCAAGCAATTCGAAATATCCATCTATGAATGAGAAAATGGTTGCTTTTTCCATCTTTTATTCCAATGAAGGCTCCTTGGCCATGGAACCCACACATTAGGGTTTCTTCCTCCTCAAGCAATTGTGTTGGCTTCCCAAGCAAGCCACACCTCCATCTATTGCGTAGTTTGACTTGGTCAACATGACCTAGCCTCCTTGCAATTATCCCTTTTCACACATGGGTGTGCAAGACTAGCACTAATGATGCTTCTCTTTCATTTCATGAGGTATTTTATTGATATTTTATTTATGAATGGGTCTGCTTGACCATTTTATTCTCCTCCTAGCTGAAATAGCCAAAATTAATGTTCCAATTAGCTTTATGATAATTTGGGAACATTACGAGCAACTCCAATGTGTGTGTGATGCAATCAATGCATCACTATAGTCACAACGGATAGTCCATCTTGCCCTTTCACCTATCTCTCCACCGAGTCTCCATCGGAACTAACATGCACTGTGGTTAATTGATTTATTTTTTTATTTGATTAATGAGTTATTATTTGTGAATTAATTAACTAATTAATTCACCCCACTCTCACTAGTGTATCATTGAGTTAGACTAGATACAACTAGCTCAATCGAGTCTAACTCACTTTAACCGAGTTAAACTGAATACAACTCCATGAAATACTCTTCCAACTCTGTCATAAACTTTGCCACATTAGTTATAACCGAGTCCTCAATGCATGAACCACCATTCAACCCTAGGAATTGCGTAATTTCTTCAACCCTCACTGATTTTCCAAATACGTACATTGAAATTAAGTGCTCCAAGAGAATAAGTTGTTGTTTATTGTCGGATTATTATTAAGAGCTAATAATAATTGACATACATCTATTTTTTAGATAGACGATCTATAAATAGAATTCGCCCAATATTCTAAAAATATAATTTCATCTATTTTTCCAACTTGACCAACCATCCACAAATAGCATCCTGCAACTACGAAATATGATCACCATGTCTAAAAATAGACATAGTCTAAAAATAGACTTGCGCCAAAAATAGCTTACGGGCCCACTTAGTGAAAGTGACTCTTTTCGCTAAGCTTATCATCTTGTTGAATCTCAACAAACAATGTGTTTGCTTGGTCTTATGACAAAATGCACGGCATAGATCCGTCTATAGTCGAGCACGAAATCAAAGTTTATGACAATGCCAACTTTGTTCGGCGGAGACTTTGATTTGTCCCGTCGCATAAGCGTTCGCCATTAAGACCGAAGTCGAAAAAATTTTAAACGTTGGTTTTATCTATCCCGTTCCTTTGACAAAATGGGTTTCCGGTCGATTCCCGTAGACAAAAAAACAAGGCACCATCCGGGTCCGTGTTGATTATCGCGATTTGAACGCCACTTGTCCGAAAGACAATTATCCAACGTCATTCATAGATCGGATCTTTGATGATTGCGCTAGATGTGAATCTTTTTTCCTTTATGTAAGGTTTCTCGGGATATAACCTGATTGCGATTAAAAAATATGACCAAAAATAAAACCGCCTTCATTTGTCCTTAGGACACATTTGGATATCGTAAACTCCCATTCGATCCGAATAATGCGGGAAAAAAATGTTTCAAAGGGTTATGGACTATGCCTTTCATGAAATTAGGCATATTGTACAAGTTTACTTAGATGACCTTACGGCTCATTCCAAGAAGTGATCCCATCACCTTGCACATCCGAAACTTAATCTTTGCTCTGTGTAGGTTCTACAATATACGTCTAAATCCACATAAATGCATATTTTTTGTCGAGTTTGGATGCCTTCTAGGCTTTATTGTATCCAAGCACGGGATTAGGGTTGATCTCGATAAGGATAAGGAAATCATTGAATTACCCGCACCACAATCCATTCTACAAATCCAACGTTTGCAAGGGAAGGAGAATTTTTTTACATCGTTTCATAGTCAACTATGTCGAGATGACAAAGGGCTTTATGTGTTTATTAAAGAAAGGAACACTATATTTGTGGGATGACCAAGCTCAAGCTGTCATTTGACACCTTGAAACGAGAACTCGTTTTTGCCCCACTTCTTAGTGCCCCCCAACTACTCACACGACTTTCTCCTCCACCTCGGCGGCCTCACCATCCTCACTTGGAATGGTCCTGGTTCAAGTTCATGATAATGATAGTGAACATGTGATATATTACTTGTCAAAAGGTCTCATTGGACCCGAACTACAACATTCACATGTTGAGAAACTCGCTCTCGTGGTGGTCTTCCCCTGTCACCCGACTTCGACACTATATATTATTGCGGCGGACTACGCGTCATTGCTTTGGAGAATCCCATGTGACGCATTTTGTCTCAACAAGTTATTGGACGAAAATATTCCAAATGGATTGTAATCCTCCAATAATTCAACTTGGTGTTCATTGCTACCAAAGCAAATAAATCTCCGGTCTTCGCCAACTTACTGTCGGCTCTTCCCGAATCGACCCGGAGGATGTAGCTCATGTTCCATTTCCCCGATGAATCCATATACATAGTTGATTATTCGATACTTGGTATGAAGACATTTTGGTCTACCTCCAAACTCAATGCTTCCACCCAACTCTCATGTCTCGACATAACGTCGTCATATTTTCCACCAAGTGAAACACTATCTCGTGCTAAACGATACTCTATATCATCGTGGTGTCGATATTATTCTTCAATGTTGTCTCACTTTTAATGAGTCGGAACACATTTTAAACGTACGCAAGCCGGGAGGGCGTACGGAAGTCATCTTTTACGGCATAACTACGCCCATAAAATATTACGTGCGAGGCTATTATTGGCCCACTTTTTTTAAAAGACCGCATCGAATGGTCTAGAAGTGCCATCCGTGTCAAATTTTCATAAAGAAAATGTGCGCCCACCACTGCCCCTCTCCATCCGAGTTGTCTCCATTACCCTTTCGCTAAATGGGGAATTGACTTCATTACATGCAATCCTACTTATGTGGATGGACACAACTACATTGTAGTTGTGAGTCGACTTCTTCACAAAATGGGCGAAGCCATTCCCACTTTTAGGGTCGATGGAGAAACCACTTTGCTCTATTCTCGTTCAATCATGTTATCTTCCATTTCAAGGTACCCCTTTTGATCATCACAAATCATGGATCACATTTTTTAGAACCATATGATGATGGAATTAGCTTCCACGCTAGGTTTTTGACAAAAATCAGTCTTCGTCCTACTATCCTCAAGCAAATGGTCAAGCCAGTAAATGGTGTCCTCAAAAACCATGATTCATCCGTTAGTCAAAAAATCATAGAACCACATGGCATTGGAAGTTATATTCTCGACGTTATAGCAATACGCACATCGATCAAAAGCTGCTATAGGCTTCACACCATTCCAACTTGCATTCGACCCGGAAGCAATACTCCCAATCGTGTGTGAGATTCCATCACTCAACCTCACTGTTGAACTCCTACCCGGCACCACTGCCAAAGAAGAGCAGTTTCTCTCACTCGATCACTTGGAAGAAACTCGTCAAGATGCCGCACCGGCACTCGAAGCTCACCGAAAGCATTGAGTCAAAGCTCAATATGAAAAATATGTCAAGCCTCGTTCTTTCCAAGAAGGTGATCTCATTCTACTCTATGATCGGAGACATAACCTCTTGGGGGTAGGAACACTTCAGCCCACTATGGCTTGGCCCTTACATAGTCACCAAAGTCCTCTCAAAAGGAGTTTTTTGGGGTTCCCTGTGATTTGGCGAGATTTTGCAATACCAAATGACAAGACAACATCAAACCACTTTGGGATCTCGGGATATAGCCCTCCTGGATCCATAGAGGGATCTCTCTATAAAGGTAAAGAAATTTTTTATCTTTAAAGGTGAATTTAAGATGTTAGGCTAGTTATAGGGCATAAGGGTTGCTTTGTTTTGTTTGTTTGTCCGGTTAGGAAACATGAAAGAAGGGTTCAATGTAAGGTAAAGGAATGAGTAGAGAAGAATTTTTTGGGCAATGGGGAGATAATTCAAAGAGAAAAAAAAGTCCATTGGGCAATGGGGTCATAAAAGGGTTTACTTGAAATTCAAATATCCAAGTCTTTCAAAGGGCTAGTCATCTAAAACAAAGGATCTCTTAAGATGATAGTGTGGGATGAAACAATAAGGAAATGAAAAGGAACAACAAGGAAAACCTTCCAAGGTGACCACTTCATAGTAAGTTCTAGGGAAAGGACATGCCTTATACCTCTATGATCAAAACTCCTAATGAGGCTAACTCCGAAGACAACAATCCAAATGAGTCATCCCTGACTACCTTTAGATAATAGAAAACATTTAAGTTTAACACGAGTGAAACCTAAGATCGGAGAAAGACTTTTAACCTTCACTGCTTTTGGCATTCAACTCAAAGGGATCTCGGAAAAGGCTAGCTGTTGGAAAAGGAACTCCGGAGATAGGGATAACTCTAAATCTCCCTCGTTTCCTAATTCTTTCAAATTTGAAACCAAACAAGAACATCCAAGAAACAAATTCTAAATTCATATATCGGTAAGCATGGAAAGTACCAACTTCTATATTGGTTAAATTATGTTGGATTTGTTCTTAGATACACGAATAGCAGAAAACATAAAGATAAGGAAGTGCGGGAAGCATTAGGGTACTTGCGAGCAGTATATCCTAAGCTAAAATTATTGTTTCTTATCGGAGAAAATGAAACATGATGTATAACGGAGGGAAAACAATAACAAAGAAAAGAACACATCACCGCTGATTTAGATAAGGATCCAATGAATATGCTTGTCATATTAGAAGAGCAAAACCAATCACATACATTCTTGTCCAATAGCTTGATATCATCCATAAATCATCTCCCGACCCTATTTACAAATACTACTCACATAACTCTAACTTAGTGAAACAACTTGCAATCACCTGCCAAACAACCAACATTTACAATGCATTTCTTGTGAGTTCTTATAGGTGAAAGAGTTATAGTAGTGGTAGATAGAACTTAAATGAATCATTAAAACATATGGAGAGGTGTCTTTGAAATCCATTATGTTTTAATATCTTTACATTAAATTTCAGAACCCTTTAGATGAATTAGGGGTTTTCGTCGGTTTGATAATAACTCCAAGGGTATGTTCTTGAAGTACTCTCTGGTTGTAGTACTCTGTTTATCTTCTCGTGACAAGAAAGGGTGAAGATTTGCCTTTCGTGTCTTCCATGCTTTGTAACTAATGCACCGAAAGTTTTTAGAACTTCTTGTCGATATAGTAACTAATTTGGAGCTCGATGAAGAATAGAGAATGGGTATTAGCGATTTGGTCCTTTCTTCAGAAAAAAGAATGTCTTGTCGATATATCCTCTTCATCGTCGCGATCAATGATTTGTATTCAATCGTGGCCGATTGTGGATTAGGCTTATTAATCTTCAATATTATGCCTTTAATCCTTTTTAGAGATTTCTTCCTCTACAATCTTGGCTCCGTGATAGTCTTTACGTGCTAGGGCCATGGCTCGTGAAAACGATGTGAATTCACCACCTTTGAAACATGCAAAAAATGAGAAACATGTTATAAAAAACCGAGGGAGATTGAGGGAGGACTACTTCGGAGGCTCGTGGGGATGGAGGAGTAGTGGTGGAAAAGGTGTATGCAGCAGAAAATTGGCTTAAAAACCATGGCGGAAGGCGAAAAATAGGTCTCGATGGGAGTTTGGTGTGAGGATGAACATGGACCATCGGATTAGAATAATCGATGACGGAGATCCGTCAATGAAGTCATTTAGAAGGTTAGATGGATGAAAAATGGATGGAGGCGAGATTATCTCGGGGCCGTTAGATCTATATAATGGATAGACTGAGATTGCATCGAAAAAAATGATTCGGAACTCTGGTGGACGGAAAGAAGATTGGCGATGCAATTGGATGCTGGTCGTTGGATTAGAAAGGAGATCAACGGTCGGGGTTAATCGACGGGCGCGATGGTGAATGGCTTATGAGCGAAAGCACAATTGAATCTCGGTCGTCGGTTCTTATGGATTCGACTGGGTCGAGATTAGATTGGGAGATCGGAGGAGAAGGAAAAAGAAACAAAGAGAAGAAGCTTTTTTGTGATTGCGATTATGTGAGGGTCGTCCGATTTCGAGGGATGATCGACGGTCGGGATTTAATCGGAGGGTGTAATGATGGATGGATTATGAGCGGAGCGCAATGAGATCCGGCCGTTGGTTTTTGTGGATTTAACGGTCTAGATCAGATCGGCGGATGTGATGGCGGGGGGCTGCAGGGCGAAGCGCAATTGAATCCCGGCCGTTGGTTCTTGTAGATTCAATGGTCCGGATCAAATCGGCGGGAAAAGGGCTCATCGCATCGGAGTTTTGAAAAAAAATGTTTAACAAAGAAACTATAAACCCCAATTGCGATTGAGCGATGGGGGGGGGGCTAGCTCCCGGTCGTAGAATGAGGTCACATGCGGAAAAGGGGCTAGGGATAAGGCCAAAAGGGGCTTAAGGCCTAAATGCTAAAAAAATGGGTTTTTAGGTCAAAATGAAGGTTTTTCAAAGGGTTTTGAGGGTTCCAATAGGTACAAAGGAGGGTTTTTAAACCAAATAAAGGGAACTATAAGGTTTGAAGAAGGGGTTTTGATGATTTAGAGGTTTGATGAAGGGTTTTTAGGATTTTTTTTTCAATGGAATAAGGATGAAAATGGGGGAATTTTGTGGGAGTGAAATGGAGAAGATGGAGGCCTTTTAGACGTAGTTTCTTTCACAAAATAGTGAGGCTCATCAATGGAAGCAGCGAGTGGAGATTTCTCTAAAGGGTGGAGGACACATGAAGGCTTCAAGAATGAGAGATTTACAAAGGAAATGTTTCTCTTGAAGACTTAGAAACATATTTAGCCACTTTGTTTGCTATGCCAAAATTTTATAGGTGGCTAACAAAGTTTATGAGCTTCGAGGACTATAATGTAATTCCATTCATGGAGCCCCACAATGAGCTCTATCTGAAGAAGTATTTCACCTAGTTCTCCACTAGGCATATGCTTTGTAATTTTATGTATATCGGTTTTGCCTTTGTTTTTTATGTCTCTAGATATTTTGGGTTTTTGAGTATTTTTCTCATACACACTCTTTTCTTTTACGCATATGCCTTTGTTATCCTTATCATACGTTAGATATGCGGATGGTGCTAGTCATCATACTAGGCACATTGCATTAGCTGCTTGGGTCCTCTACACACCCGACTCGGAACTCCTTGGTTCAGGGGAATCTTCTTGGGCAATACCACCAACAACATTGTTGAGTACATGTCGATGATACCACTCCTCATGGAAGTCGCATCTTGCGGCATCTCCAATCTCGGTGGTCGGGTTGGATTCCCAACTTGTAGTTATATGGTTAAACAATCATTATCACGTCCATCATCCGAGTCTTGTTACGTTATTTCTTAAGGGTATGACTTCTAGAACGTCAATTTCAAACCATTGCGTTTGAGCACATTCCTAGAGAATTTAATGCATTAGGCGATTCATTGGAAAATTATGTGTTAGATTGGAATTTTTCACATTTTTTATAGAAAGAGTTATATATGAGTGTATCTTTTTTTACCATAGAAAATACATAAACTTTAAAAAACACAAGGACACAAAATCGCCCAAATATATATATATATATATATATATATATATATATATATATATATATATATATATATATATATATATATATATATATATGTCGTGTCCAGATCAAGTTACATAAAAAAACTTCCCAAAACTTGGGTGTTTTACAAAAAAAATTGGCTTTGCTAATCCTCACTACGACATTTACACATCTATCCACTACTCCTCCTTAGCCTCGCTCGCTCAAAATAGCAAACAAATTCTCTAGCTATCCTCCTCGGAGGAACCAAGTATCTCTCCAGACACACCCACAGGTATGCCGCTGCAGACGAGTTGGGATCTCTCTCATGGGAAGAGGCAAGCACACCCATACTTAAACCCTCAAGGTTTCTAGTAAGCTCATAGAAAATATGTGTCATCACCCTCTTCGGCAGCTACGTTGCAGCCCCTTCTACTTGCACCCGGCCCAGTGTAGCTGCATTCCTCACCTTACATAATGAGGGGCTCCAACTAGACGGATAGGTGCCACATCCGCGTCAAGTAACAAGCTTCATGACGGCAAAAAATTTCACCCATTAAACAAAAAAAGTTGAATAAACATTCAAAAGATGGAAAAAAATTTTCAGCCACACCGATCAAGTTCTTTCTTACCATCCGGACCCCACCGAGTGCCGGGGGCAATACCAATTCTCGGATCTCTGTGTAACTCACCCCCGCATAGGGATAATTTTCAATCATCACGATATGGTTTTCAAGCCATGCAAAGAATCCATCATCAAAACGGTGATGGATTGGACCCTCTCCGATCCGCGGTATCAAACCCGCCCAACGAGCTCGTCTTGGCTCGCGCGATCTCAATGCATCCGTGATCATTCTTGGCCTCATTACCGGTACTCCACTCTAGTATGAAAGACATGATCGGTGTGACATATCCAAACTCTCTTTGGGTATGGGTCTTACATGCTGTTAACTCACGCTCGAACTTGGTTGACAAAACCTTCACACCGATCAAAAACCTAAGGTCGCATACAATCCGGCGCTAACAATACCTAGGCCTTGGTGGGCACATGCTGACTCTTAGCTCCGGCCAAGCGAACTATCATCCACAAGAGAGACCTCAATGGTCTCTTTGCCACCCGTGCAATAGGCACCTAGTTACTTACTGCTCGTAGTATTGTTTATGCGAAAGTGAATATGGATCAAATACATAGTCATGCGGGGATCATCCCCTGGAACTCCGTCGGATTGGGCCTAGGTCCTCTACATGACCGGCCGATCAAGAAGTGAATGTCATCTTTCTCAATCGAGAGTTCATTACCCCCGATGAGAAAGACATGTTTTCATTCATCCCACTCGCCGGTTGATCCATCTCATAAGGTCTTCCAACCCTCTCATCATCTCTAAACGAGCATACTTCAGACAATCCGCATCTGCAGAGAACTAGAAACATAGCTGCATCGGTAACCATTTTGCGTTCTTCCCGCTCATGCTCTCTTTTGAGCTAAATTCTTATGGTAAATAGCTAAATTCTCAATGGATTAGTTTTTGGCTAGAACACTTTAGAATGATAAAAAAACAAGTTCTTAAATCAACTTTGTTGGCTAGCGTGGGCTATAGTGCCAAATAGTGCATGCTAACGCTCTATATCTTCTCGGGAAGTGCGCTTAATGCGGGCACAACACTAAGCACCCTGTGTTAGTTGCTTAAATTTTTTTAGGGCCTACTAAAATCAATATTTCTAGCCGATAAAAAGAACTAAAAAACATAATGAAATGCTAGGGGAAGGTTCAAGCTCTTACACGGATCTCGCGAGAATGAAACATCATTGCCCTAGGTTCGTCCAAAATCAATAGTCTGCAGTTTCACCACTTTTTTTAGTCCAAAGTGTTAGGTCTCTCGTAGTTTGCAAGATTGGCAAATACAAACTACAAAGCTTACATATGAACCACTTTGGGATTCTAGAATCTAGCCCTCCCTCGAATCCGGAGAGGGATATCTCTAAAAGTGCAAAGATTGATTTATCTTTTAAGGTTTTAGTGTGATATTAGGCTAGTTATGAAGAACAAGGGTTTTTCGCTTGTTTGTTTGGTTGGACAGGGTATGATCTTTAATTGAGTGGAATGTACTAAAAATGGAAGAGTTTAAGAGATTTGAAGGTGTAAATAATCAAACATGGTTCAAGCTGATAGGATAGGTCGGAAACAACACTTAATCCATTGGGCTATGGAGTCACAAAAGGTTTAATTGTGCAACAATTTCAAGAGTGGTCCATGCGGCAAGTCATCTATAACAAAGGATCTTTTAGATTAGATGATGGAATGGAACATTAAAAGTGTTGTGAAGGTGGAAACAACCAACAATTTCAACAAGGATTTGTCAACCGTCCAAACAAGAAAAGCCTTTTTAAGCAACTGTTTGAAACCAACCAAAGGACGGGGCTAACCATAGACTTATTTGGACAAGCTTGTATTAAAGCTAACTTATTAGACAAACAATCCAAAGTAATCCACATCACTACTTTCGTAAAAGGATGAAAACATATAAGAAAACAAAGTGCGACTTAAGATCAAGTAAGATATCATTTAAATCTAGGCTCGCTTTCAAAGCATACACTTAGGGAAACTTTCAAAACAAAACTCGTTGGAGAAGAAACTAGAGGACGAGGGCTAACCATAGACTTCCCTAGTTTAACTCTACTTAGGATGTATTGAAAATATCATTCAAGAACATCCTTTCAAGTTTTGCACATCAAGACATGGACTAACCAACATTCCTTGATAATGTTTACACTTAACTTAAGTCATTCTTATATACACAATTGGAAGAAAACATAAAGATAAAGCTTATCGGTGAGAGTAGGGTACTTTTAACAAGTAAATCCTAGATCTATATTTGTTTTTCTTTATCAGAGAGAAGTGAAAAAAATGGCATACAAGGGAAGGAAAACAATAATAGTAAGAGGTACTTCACTAGTGATATCATTAGGGGAATTTTGAGGTCTAAAATGGGCCTCATAAGAAAAATGTACAACAAAAATAAACTTTATAACAACCAATAGGATTCAAGATGATGATGTCATCCATAATGGATGATTCACCATTTTTGGAGTAAAAAAAGTAAAAAATATTAAAAAAATAATAAAATAATAAAACTACTTTTTTCAACTCGTATTTTAAACTTATCTCCCAAAAATTTTATTCAAATTTCGAGCGGGAGTACTCGTTGGATGCGGAATTTAATTCCTCATCCAAGGAGTACCCATGTTGCATACTTTCGATGAACTCTTCTACACGAAAAAATGAGAAATACATAAAAAATGTGATTGTAATCACGTTTTTTTATGTATTTCTCATTTTTCGTGTAGTAGGACCCATCAAAAGTATGCAACATGGGTACTCCTTGGATGGGGAATTAAATTCCGCATCCAAAGAGTACTCCCACTTGAAATTTGAGTAAAAAATTTGGGAGATAAGTTGAAAATATGAATTGAAAAAGTAGTTTTTTCATTTTTCCCTCTAAAATTTGATGATGTCATCAAATCTTATTAGATTTTTTTCCACTGTTATTTTATAATTTCCTTAGGAGGCCCATTTTAGACCTCAAAAATTCCCCTAATGAGACCAATATCCCATGAATAAGCTTGTATATTGATGTCAATCCAGTTACATACTTCAAGTCCAATGTTTCAGTACAACAACAACTTCTCGTTCTTAGCCTAACTTCTTTGATTACAAATAGAGCTTCAAAAGCCTCTTAAAACTATTTACATGCGGAAAGTTTGAGCAACAAGTATTACATCAAAGTCTAACAACCAACCCTTTACAATGGGCTCCTCAAGGAGATTTTATAAGAAGATGAGGAGGTGGGATGAAAGAAAAAGGTATCTAGTTCAATTAATACAAGTTTTAATGCTTCTTTGTCTTTGAGGGGTTCAATAAAGAATTTTTCTCGATATTTCTCTATATTAATTGGTTTTCATTAAGTTTTTAGGCTACTTGGCGATTTTGTTGACTTTAAAACTTTTTTAGGCGAGTGGTAATAACTCCGGGTCGTCTTCAAACAAAATATCACCGACTAGGCAATAACTATGCCTTCTTTTGATTTATGGAAGGCTGCAGGGTGGCTCTTTGGTAGCTAGAGAGGATTCAATTAGCCTTTGATGTGGCAATGGAGGCCTTTCGATCGATATATATCTTTGTTTTTCCTTAAAACACCTTTAATCTTCTTTTTGGTCTCGTGTTTAGGCTTAATTAGGCCCTAATCTTCATCTTCGGGTCTTTATCCTTTAACACTGTCTTTATCTCTCGTGGATTAGGCCTTTGATTCTTGAATTTATGCCTTAATCCCTTTAAACTCTACTTTTAAAATCTTTATTCTTCACTTTATGCTCGATTTTCACCTTTGGCATCGATACTCTTTGTATAATTGATGTTTCTTGTGTTTTTGTTGTTTTGCAGGCATGCAAAAGGTTTACATAGGTGGAGGTATTTGTTTTAATGAAGAACTCCTTGGATCCCTTCTCTCGTATCGAAGGTTAGGAATCGTCATTCCCGGCCTTCATATCATTTTTAAATCTATGGGAAAAACCCCATATAACGTGCAAAAAAAAGAAAAGGTATGGAATCCCGTGGAAAATGGGTTTAAACACGGCTTTGGGTGGCTTGAGAGTGAGGGTGAATCGGATCCGTTGGATTAGAATAACCAATGATCGAAATTAATCGGTGGGGTCATTCGAGAGGTTAGATGGTGGGCAAACGCAATGGAGGCGAAATTAAATCGGGACCGTCCGATCTCAAAGATCGACGAGTTAAGATTTAAAACCAAAAAGACAATGCTATGGAGAATAGAGGTAAGGCGAGAAAGCCGAGCAGTGGTTTTCGCATTGCGTTTGGGTGGTATGTGGTTTTTTCCAAAAAAATGCGATACGATACAACGTTTGACACTCGTCCCTTTAAAAAACCGCCGGTTTTGCAAAACTTTTGGGCATTAAACCTGCGGGTGCGAAATTTTGTGAAATGCAATATCGGACGTCGGATCATATAAGGTAGATTGGACGAGTGCGGAATGGATGCGATGGGGGAAAGTTGCACAAGCTGGGGGTTCTAGTGGGACTAACATTAGTTTTGTCGCGTAGTGGGAAATTTACGTGGCGAGACAAAAAATTCAATTGAACAATCGGTTTTATCGGGTTAGATCTCGATCATAAGATCGTTTAAATGAATGGTTGGGATGAAAAGAAGGAGCGGATAAAGTGGAAAGGAGGAAAGGGACGAGAGGAAGACAAATAAAGCCCGATGGCGATTGATCCGCAAAGATCAACGCGTCCATATTCATTTAAACCTTTTCGCTAGGGAATGGAAAAATAGAAGGAATAATGGGTTTGGAAGAGGGTTTTAGGCCTTTAGCACCCGATTGCGGGGTTGTAGGTCACATGAGGAAAGGGGCTAGAGGAATTAAGCCCTTGGGGGGCTTAAAACCTATTGTATTTCGGAAGAGTGTTTTTAGAACCAAAAATAGTGTTTTTAAAGGCAAAATGAGGGTTTTAGTAGACTAATGGGAGGGCTTTAAAACCAAATAAAGGAGAGATATAAGGTTTTAAAGGGGAGTTTGATGATTTTGAAGGTTAAAATGAAGGTTTATAGAGGATTTTTTATGAAAGAAATGAGAATGAAAATTGGGTTTATTTATGAGTAAAGGAGGAGTGAAAATGATGAAAAAAATGGGGTTTTAAGTAGTCTTTCTCTTGGAAAACGAGCAAGTTCTTTTAGGATAAAGAGGGAAACAACAATGAAGATTAACTCGGAGGGTAAATATCATCATAAGACTTCAATAACTCACAATTTGGACATGAATTGTTTCTTGAAGGCTAAAAAATAATTCAGCCCACCATTTGGTATGACAAATTTTTATAGGTGGCTAACACAGAAGCTCTATCACAACACTCAATAGAGTGAAAATGAAGGTATGTTACCTTCTTATAGCCATTCCGGGAGGTAAGAATCGCTCATCTAGTTTGATAAAAAAATAGTAAATTCATGCTACATTTTGTCGCAAATATTGGTTTTCATATGTTACCAATGCTCCGATGGGTTGTCAATGTTTATATGCGGATCCGACCATGTTCAACCCGGTTTCGAGCTTTCTTTTTAGGGACTTTTTCTAGCTCGTAAAACTAAAAAAAACCTTGAGTTTCCTTCATCGGGATCGTTAAACTACCATGACAAGGGAATATGAACTATTATTTTTATCTTTTTCAAAGCTCTTTAAACAGAAAAAAGTAACCGAGTTTTTCTCCGTGTGACTCACTAAAATTTCACAGAGAGCACCGAGTTTTTCCTTGTTGGAATCGTTAAAATTTCACAAAGAACATTGAGTTTACTTTGTCTCCTCATAATCATAACAAAATGAGGTATATGTCCATCGAACATAGATTTATCACTTTTCCGGATTCAATGGACTAACTCACGAGAAAATTAACATGCTTTCGAGCTTACTATTCTCCCTTCTTCGTGCCCGGTTATAAAAAAATGACAAAGGTACCCCCCTAAATTTGTATTCTATGATGTTTTTTCACACTCTCTAAATATGAAAAAAATCACCAAGTTTACCCATCTCGGACTCGTTAAACTTAATCGGACAGGGGAAAAAAATTTGGACAACATGGATACTTCTTCTGTTACATTTCCAAAAGGTCGATTTGGCAAAGCACAAAATCTTGAACATGGAACTTCCCGGGAAAAAATATTTAGCATTTAGCCGAACCCTACCATCTATGAGTTTAGCCTTTGTCTCCCAGTGTTCCCTGCATTGGTGAATCCTAATACTCTTTGGTGTTCATTAAGCCTAAGCTTCCTAGTAACCTCGTTAGAGTGCCTTCTATTTTTTCAAGAGGATCCCGCTATCTAATGCTCCTTGTATGGAAAAAAGAAGCCATCATATACCGAACTTATTTTTTCGTCAGTCATTCCCACTTGCTCTTGATTATTTCCATAATAAAAAAAAATCATCTTTTGTCGTTTCGTGTCAACCGATGTAGGACGCCTTAGTGCCTACCCTTTGATAGATCTCTTCCTATCGACTACAACATCTTATCTAGGAAATTGATCCGTAAACACGTCGACACTGGATACTTGCGGACATCGGTGGTAGGTCATCTTGTGTTTGGTTGGGGGGTTCTCATTATTGGGTCCCGATCAAATGATTCTGCGAGTGTTCGACATGAACTCCTTTTATTCATACTTGCTAGATTGTACTTGTGCATCTTGGGGACCATCATCATTATCGGTGGCCACCCTCGCGTACGTTAATAGTTTTTGTTATTTACTCGGTAATTAGACGATTTCCTACATGTTTGAATACAACTCATTCATTCACATGTATGGAAATATGCGATTTAGTGAAGCGACGACCAAAACCTTGGGTTGAGGGTTACGACATTACGGTTGTGTTTCCTCTCCCAAGTTGCGATATTGTTTTTTGGAGACAGATTTTCTGTTTGATCCTATTATGATAGAAACTTTCATGTTATGCTTATCGGTGAAAATAATGTTCATATCTCTGTTCTAGAGAAATCATGTTGATTAGCTACGGAGCATGGGAATGCTTGACTCGAGACGAGATACTATATTTTTTTGACATATGTTGTTGTTTCAGGTTTTCCTTAGTCCTCCAATTCCTCTCATTCTACTACACTTGTTATAAAGTATTTTGGCCATCGTCTTCATCTCTAACCTCACACTTTAGGGGGGCATCTATTATAGGACAAATGACCTCCTCATTAGCTCGAGAGGAGAAGGTAACATGGAAGGAAGAAAATGACCTAGACAAGACCCATTTTTGCCAAGGTAATGCACCCCCGTAAATAGCTAGGGCGAGTTATAACGCACCCGAGCCATGCAAAGGGAACATTAATATCTAGTGTAATGCTCTGTCTTGCCCAAGGGACAACTTTAATCGTGTTTAAGTGTGAAAAGGGAAATATCTTGCGGAAATTTGTCTAGCATTTCTAGCTTTCTCTCAAAAAGGGAATCAATTCAAAATAGAAACTAAATGGCACAAACTTTTTTATTAGGCATTTCCAAACATAACCGAAATCCTATGGAAGGCAAAAAGCGAGGAAAAAGCAAGGACACATCTAGATATTTCCTTATTTGAACATGTTGAAATAGTTGGCAATGTTTGTCCTCTCCATCTCCTATAAATTGGAGCTATGGGCTCTTGGTCTAAGGTCGAAGGTTTGATTATATGTGGAGTAGAGTTTCATTGTTACACTATGAGGCTTGAAGATTGGCGAAGTTCATTGAGAGCTTTCTCGCCTTGAGCATCATCACACTTAGAGATAGAGAAAGAGAGAGAGGAATTGGAAGATTGAGGAGGGCTTGGTGCAACCGAAGGTTCTAATCCTCCTTTTTACAAATCAATAGAACTATATCTTTTTTTGTCCATTAGACGCATCGGTGTTACAATTGTTGTTTAATCATCTATGTAGCATGATATGAATGGCTTATATCTCGTATTGTTTTATGTTTCTTATATTATGGTTTAATTGATAAGAAGCTATACTATTGTAGAGATTACACTAGTGCTTTGATTGATTGCAGGGATCTCGGATTTGGAGCCGGCGAAGAAGGATCTCTACTTCACTCGCTTGGCATTCTCCATAGGATCAGCTTGTCCATAAAGAGGTAATATCTCCATCTTACTTTGTCAATTATATATATTAGCATGAACATGCATGTAGCATCTTTGTGAGATTTACAGACTAATCTGACTGTCTACCTCGAGCACCTGGAAAGCCCCGAGAGGGATATTTAATAACCACCACCCAAGCATATTACCTTATAGCAAGCGAGCAGGAGGCAAGGTTGCATTGGTTACTCTTGAAAGATTTTGATCATCATATGACACATTCTATTTCGGAGAGTTGGTTGGTGGAGGAACCTTGGCATGGCACTTGCATTATATGGAAACAAGGAGTTTTGATGTATTGGGGTGATGTGATATATTTTGTATCAACTCTCATCTTGCCGCTCCATAGTTTATATGGTGATGATGTGGGGAGTCAACAAGAGTTATTTTTTTCTTTGGAGGTTCTTGAGAGAGTATGGGCTAATCTTCTCCCATACTTTGCATGATGTTGTAGGAGTAGGAGATGGCACTATCATGGTGCAAAGGGGCTACTCCTTATCCTTAGAGGATAAGGAGGTACTTCCACTTTGGAAGGAATCTCCCACATACAACAACATTATAATTGATGGTTTTGACATGTCGGATGTCAAAGGATAGAGCTATGAGGTGACAAGAGCCTTATCACCAAGTGTAATATTCCTACTTAGCCTAAGCTAAGAGGAATATTCATTTTTATTTTACTTTTCGTTGCATGAATAAATGAATAAAGGAGGACATGTAAAACTCCTAAAAAGACCGAATAAATAAATGCCCATGTGAACAAAGATAAATCAGGGCCATGTAAATAAATCACTTGCAGGTGTGAAAGGGGTTTGAGCTGTGAGACAGGGTCAACCTTGACCAAATATACAATGTTGTCTAGGTTCAATGTATCTCCTATAGGGACAACGTAGTTCACCAAGGAGGCTCCTCATGTGAAAGGGGCTAAATCATCAAGGTGGCTTAGGGTTTGCAAAGGATTTCATCGGGCGAGCAAGAAAAGGTTGTTGATTGATCGTATTTCTAAGTATCTTGTCCGCTTAGACAAATACTATTCTCTCGTTTTTTAGTGGAGGATTGTGTTGCTTAGCACTTGGAGTTCCTATGCAGAGATTTCATCTCTTCCTTTGAGAATTATTGGAGGAGTATTTGCTGATTTGATCCACTATCGTGCTTGAGGCCAAGCTCTACTTCCAATTGCGAGTGTGGATCCAAAGTGAGGGTTTGACTCGCTTTTTTAGGTCAGTAGCAAGTGGGATTCTAGATCCGCATAGATCTAGCTTCTTTTGGGAGCCTCTTCCAATGGAGTGTGTCTTTTAACCTCCTCGAAGAGAGCCTCTCTGTTTGCACTTCGGATATGTAACTTGGTAGTGGGCCATCTATGTCATTTGAGCTACAACAATGTTTCCATTGAGGAACTGCGTTATTTTGATATGAGTTTCTTCATGGTGTTTTGATCACTATTTTGATGAGAGATCTCCGGTGCCGAGCTTTGCCTTCCACTTGGTGATCCATGGATTAGCTTGCTGATCCATGTTCTATTTATATCTAATCTAATGTAATGAGATGTTATATTCGAAATTACTGCAGACATTTTATAGATATTCAACTTGAAACTTAGATCTACACTTGCTTTATGCATGAATTGGTCAAAACCCCAAGGGGATCTTGTAAACAAGACTATGTAGTTTCCGGATCTAAAATAGATCCGATGTTTTGTCCATAGATTTTTCCTAGATCTAAGTTTTAATATGCAGCATGCTACGGCTCCTTTAAATAACATCTGTTGAGCCATTTCTACAAAAATATATGTGTTGTAGCTCTATTTTCTAAGGATTTCTTGCTCTATTGCCTCATGTATTCACGTTAACTCCCCGTAATTCCAGTAGATTGGTGAGACCAAAACCCGTGGAAGAGGACACTTGAACCACTTTGGGATTCTAGGATCTAGCCCTCCTGAATCCAGAGAGGGATCTCTCTATAAGTGCAAAGATTGATTTATCTTTAAGGCTTTTATGTGTGATATTAGGCTAGTTATTAAGAGCAAGGGTTTTTTGTTTGGTTTTGGATGGTCGAGCATGATTTTTAGTTGAGTGGAAAGTCCTAAAATGAAAGAGTTTCAAAGGTGTGAATTTGCAAGCAATCAGAACAAGCTTTGGTTGATAGGATAGATATAACACTGCTTTTTAGTCCATTGGGCTATGGAGTCATAAAAGGGATTAATTTTGCAACAATTTCAAGAGTGGTCCAAGGGGCAAGTCATCTATATCACAATATCTTTCAGATTAAATGATGGAATGGAAACAATAAAAGTGTTGAAGGGGTGGAAAAAGACAATAATTTCAACTAGGATTTATCAGTCTTTCCAAACAAGAAAATCCTTTTAAGTAACTGTTTAAAACCAACCAAAGGACAGGGCTAACCATAGACTTCTTTGGACAAGTTCGTATTAAAGCTAACTCATTAGACAAACAATCCAGTAATCCACATAATTACTTTCAGAAGGGATGAAAACAGATAAGAAAAACAAAGTGCAACCTAAGATCAGATAAGATACTTTTAAATCTAAACTTCTTTCAGCATACTCTTAGGGAAACTTTCATAACTACCTTTGGAGAAAGAAACTAGAAGACAGGGAAAACCATAAACTTTTCTAGTCTAACTTTACTGAGTAAATAATGAAAATAACATTCAAGAACAATGTTTATGTTTATACAGTAGAACGAGGGAACGCCATCATTCCTAACTGCTTAGACTGTATTGAATCATTCTTAAATACACAATTTGGAGTAAAACATTGAGATAAAGCTTATCAGTCAGAGAAGGGTACTGTAAATAGTAAATCCTAACTCTATGCTTGATGTTCTTTATTAGAGAACAAATGGACAAAATGGAATACATGAAAGGAAAACAATAACACAAAAAGAAGCACTTCACCAGTGATATAGACTAGGATCCCAAGAATCAGCTTGTATATTGATGTCAATCTAGTTACATTCTTCAAGTCCAATGTTTCAGTTCAGCAATCATCTTCTCTTCTCAGCCTAACTTATTTGATCACAAACAGAGCTTCAAGAGCCTCTGAACACTATTTACATGTAGAAAGTTTTGAGCACAAGTATTACATCAAAGCTCTTCAACCATCCTATATCCAACCCTTTACAATGAGCTCCTCAAGAAGATTTTATAGGAAAATGTAGAGGTGGAATGAGAGAAAAGATCTATAGACCCAATTAATACAGTTTAATGCTTCTTGGCCTTTGAGGGGCTCAATGGAGAAGATTACAGATATTTCCTTTGTATTAATTGGTTTACATTTATGTATTAAGCTTGCTGGGAAGATTTTGTTGACTTTAAGGCTTTGTGTCATCTTTGTAATAACTCTGCTGATAGTTTATAATAAATTCCTTTGGTCAAATTAATTGTTTAGTTGTCTTCATGCTAATATCTTCTGTTCTGATAATAACTCAGCCGCTTTTGAATGCTTTGAGGCTGCAGGTGGCATTAGGTAGCTAAGAGGATTCAATTAGCCCCTGATGTGGCAATGGAGGCTTTCTCGGTTTGGTAGATATTTTTGTTTTGACCTAAAACAGGATTAATTTGCTTCTGATCTATGTGTTAGGCATAATTAGGCCTAAATCTTGTCTTATGTTCTTTAAACTGCATTTAATTGAGTGGATTAGGCTTTAGATGTTCGATTTAGGCCGTAATCCCTCAAAACTGTGTAAACCATATTCAAGTCTTCATCTCTGTTGTGACTGGATATTTAACACTGATACTCTCTATTTTAATTAAGATTTTATGTGTCTTGTTGATGTGTAGGTGCGCAGAGGGCTTATAACAGTATCAGTGCTCATGAGGCACCGATAAACTTTGATGGGAACCCTGCAAAAAGATCTCTTTGATGAATAAAGGCCTGGAGGGTCGTCACCCTCAGCCTTCATTTCTCCTTTAAAATATTTGAAAAACCTTTAAAACCTGCATAAACCAAGAAATATTAAGAAAATCCTGCATATTTAGGTTTAACTGCTTTGGAGGCTTAGGTTTAGAGCGCAGCCGTTGGATGAAAACATCCAACGGTGGAGATTGATCATGGGGGTCAAATGGAGGTGGTTGGAACAAACGGTGGGGAGATTAAGACGGGGTCGTCGATCTTGCAGAGATCAGTGATTGAAAGCGACTGGGGAAATATAATGTAGAGGGGCCAATTTATCGTGAAATGGAAGAAAATTCGGCTAAGGAGATCAACGACTGAGGCTGATAAATTAAATCCCTTGGAGGATGGCGGAGGGCGATAGTTCAATGGTTAGATTGAATGTGAAAAATCATGATTTACGAGAAGATCCATTTTCGAGAGGAATGAACGCGATAAATGAAATAGAAATATTAGGGTAAACGATTTTGAAGAAACGAAGCAACTATTTTTGTGCGACAAAAGCAAAAGGGGAGGAAGGCGGTTTTAGCATTTTGAATGTGATATGCATTAGAGCCCAACATGTGGCCTTTCAAAACCACCCTCATCGCGTAAATTTTAGGAATTATCTTTCGGGCTTGAATCTATGCAAAATTGTGCGCTGACCGTTAGATCTGGGGCGTCAGATCGAACGGTCGAGGAGAGAGCGCGATGGAGGATAGATGCGCGGATGGAAAGAGGTGGGGTGGTTTTAATCTAGACCATCCGGTCAGGGGATGGACAACGGATATTTAATCTAGGGAGAGGGTAGGACCCAGGGATTTGGGCTTATCGGGATGATTCGAGACCATTGGATCAAGGAATGAATGGTCCAAATTAAATCTCAGGGTCAAATGAATAAACAATGAGGTGAGGGGTTGGGCAGAGAAAGGGCCAATATGGGCCGTTGATCTGCAAAGATCAACGGTGGGGATCTCATTTAAAAATTTATACAGTGGGTTCATGAATTTAACCAAGGTGGCGAGGAATGATTTGGATCGTCGGATCTTTTCGTATGGACGGTCTAGATGCAATCGAGAGGTTGCGATTGATGGGGGAAAAAGAAGAAAAGTGCCAATGTGATTAGATGTGGACCGTTGATCTGAGGATCAGATCGATAGCGGAGAATGAATCAGAGGAGGTCACAGGTGGGGGATGGGCTTTGGGATGGAGCGATAAGGGCCATTGGATCTGGGTCTGGCGGGAGGAGATCAACTGCTAATAACCCATTGGGAGTTTGCCAATTGGGAGTGGGTAGTAAAATAATTAAACGTGCCCAATGGAAATCTCCGATGCGAGATTCCGAAGGCTGTTGATTGGTTTTGAATCAATGGTTGGAATGGCTTCGACCAATGAACCGGCGAGTCTCTTTATAAAATAAAAAAACAGAGTTTTTAATAAAATACAAAGGGAAATGGCTTCGGGGAGTGTTTTATTTATAGTGCTTAGTGCCCGATTACGAGGTCTTTGTTTTTGTGAAGAGGCAAAGGGATCGGGGGTTTATAACAAAGGAGCCCATGGCATCAGGACTTCTTGTTTAAACAAAGAAACGCACCCATCGAAAGTTTCGATGCGATAAGCACCTTCGGGCTTTAACACTTGGTTCCAGGGTGTGGGTATATGGTGGGCAAGTGGTTTAGGGCTTAGCCCAAAGGGGCTTAGGCCTATAATGAAAAAATGGGTTTTTTATGAATTTTCAAGGATTTTCAAAGGATTTTGGGGGTTTCGATAAGGCAAAAAAGGAGTCTTAAACCTTATCAAAGGGGTTTTAATGAAGGTAAGAGGGGAAAATGAGGGAAAGTAGAGGAAATTTATGGGAAAAAAGGGGATAAAATGGAGGTTAATATTGAGTAGAAGAAGGGGTAAAATGAAGGGAAAAATGGAGTTTTTTGCAGTAGTCTTTTCTTCATGAATTTAAGAGGGAAACAACAATGAAGATTAATCAAAGGATATGATGTCTTCACAAGACTTCAAGAATTAAAAATTTTGATAATAAAACTTGTTTCTTGAAGGCTTCAAAAATGATTTAGCCACCATTTGATATGACAAATTTTATAGGTGGCTAATAGTGGCTCCACATGGGGATGGTGCCTTCTTGAAGGCATCAAGAACTTCAGACTTGTATTCTCTGGGAGGCTAATCAATGCCTTATCCATTGGGCTGCAACTTTCTTCACTTGGATGATCTTTTCTGTTCTGATAATGTTAGCAGCCATGGAAAACAATGGAACTCTATCAAAACAAGCTTTCTACCTACCCAATCCTACTGATCTAACATTTTTTTCTTCTTTGAGAGTGCATTTGGATCGGAAAACTCTTTTACAAACATTTTATTCTTTTGAAAGAAAAAAATAATCTAAGTCTACTTCTTATTTCTCCATGAACTTAGATTAAACAGTTGATTCCATAAGCTTCTCTACCTAACTACTATCTGTTAGGATTAAACTGTCTAACAGATTTTTATTCACTAATTTCTAAAACCGAAATTTAAAAGCATACAAATCAGGATTGAGTAGTCTAACTTGTTGCATGATCTATGGCATAAAAACAAGCTGCACATAGATATTTATTTTCAGAAATTTAAATCAAAATGGTGATGGCTTAAGATTTGAAAGTTCTAAGCACATCCTTCTTTTTTCTTCAGCTCTGTTTTGAGTTTGTTTGAGCTATTTTTACATTATTTTTTGGTTCAATTTTTGAGCATATCAGAACCAATTTGCTTCTATCTTTGACTCATGATTAAAATAGATTAGAGTCATTCTTCTTTTGGAATATTAGGTTCATATTTTGAGCTTGTTTGAACCATTATTTTCTATCCTAATCTTCCTAACTGATAAGCCAGGATTAAACTCTTTGGAAAATCTATTTCACTAACCTATCAACAGTAAATTTAAAACTAATTAGTCAAGATTAGGCTATATGAATAACTAGGAGTGTGTTTTTTAGGAGTGGCATCTGAGCTTGGACACTTTCATATTTTGTTTCTCTTTTAGGTATGGGGTTGTACCTTTCTTGTTTTTACAATTTGCCCTCTTTTCTCTTTTTATTGTTTTTGTATTTTTGATTTTTCTAACTTTGAATGCAATGATGGATGAAATATTTATAATGAGAAAAAAGATAAAAGGCTTCAAAACAAGATAGGATTAAGAGAAATAATGTTTGAGCATCCTGCCATTGACCGGACCCCCAAATAGTTCAGCTCCATTCAACTCCTGCAATAAATAAGCACTGTTACTAGCAGTAGAATGAATGAGATAAGGACCAAGCCATAAGTTATCAAAATTCCCATGCTTGCCCTTGTCTTCTCTCCTTGAATCCCACTTTAACACTTTGTCCCCAACATTGAAATTGCTGGCCTTTGTTCTTCTATCAAAAAGCTTTTTGATGCTCTCTTGCTTTTGTAATGCTCTGTTATAAACCTCCTCTCTAGTTTGCTGAACATGTATAGTCTGATTATTCCTTCTGATCATGTCATTGTCTTCAGACTGTACTTCTTGAATCAACTTCATAACTGGTACACCAAGGCTGGTTGGAAAAAATGCATCTATTCCATACACAAGCTGGTAGGGTGACATTCCAATAGATTTCTTAAGTGTTAATCTGTCAGCCCATAGTGCATGTACTAGCTTTGTGTGCCAAGACTTCTTGTTGTCCTCCAACAACTTCTTGACTATGTTCACCAAACTCTTGTTTGAGGACTCTGCTAGCCCATTACCTTGAGATTAATAAGCAGTAGAATGGCCCAATGTAATCTAATATTTGTGATAGAATTCAACCATATTCTTAGATCCAAATGCAGCTGCATTATCAGTGATGATTTTCCTAGGACAGCCAAATCTAGAGAGGATATGAGTCTCAATGAATTTTATGATGACAAGGTCATTGGCTTGGCTAGAAGGGATGGCTTCTATCCATTTGGTAAAGTAGTCTGTTGCAATGAGAATCCATATATGTTGTGCAGTTGAAGGTGGATGGATTTCTCCTATGAAGTCAAGTCCCCACTGTTGAAATGGAGCTTCAACAGTGATTGGATGCAAAGGTAAGGGCATCAACTCTCTTTTGCCTTCAAAGAGTTGGCATTTATGACAGGCAATGATCATTTTATGTACATCTAGAAAGAGGGTGGGCTAATAGTAACCAGCTCTAAGGATTTTTTTGTCTGTTGTCTTCCAGTAGAGGTGGCCTCCACATTCTCCTTCATGGAACTCATGCTTAACCTTCTCTGCATCATTCTCAGGCAAACATTTAAGCAATATTCCACTTGCATTTTTCCAATAAAGACATTTATCTATAATGTAGTATTTTACAGCTTTTAACTTTAAAAACCTTGCCTTTGTTTTTGATAAACCGGGAGGTGTATTCAAATTAAGCAAAACATATAGAATATCAACATACCAAGAGGAATTCATAAAATGGTCTTCAATAATGGGAGTTGAGAATTCCTCTTGTTCATCTAAAGCATTTATCATATTTATATCAAGAACTTCAAAATTTGATTCAACCATTAATCTAGCTAGACCTTGGCCTTTAATGAGATTAGTGGGCTTGATCTCTAAATCATATTCAAGTATCGCGACTATCCACTTACCTCTCTTACCATCTGGGTCCTGTGTTAGAATGTCTTTCACAACTAAATTTGGGACAAAGGCAATAATGTGGGAGTGCAAAATGTAAACTATGAAGTCTTTTAAAGCTTTGATTAAGGCAAAGGCTTGTTTTTCCATAATGTTGTACTTTAGAGGAGCATCTCTCAGTGCCTTGCTAAAGAATGCAATAGGCTGCTCTTGTCCCTGTGGATTTTTCTACAATAGGATAGTAGCTATTGTATGTTCTGATGCAAATGAAAAAATATAAAAATCTTTTGAAAAATCAGGATTTATTAGAACTGGTGTTTTGGTTAATGCTTATTATACCAGCTCAAAAGATTTATTTGCTTCCAAGGTCCATTTAACTCCTTGCTCCTTTTTTAGCATGTTTGTAATATTTCTCAGGAGTTCAACTAAGATGGGTATGAACCTTCTCAAGAAATTAATATTTCTAAAGAAATATTGGAGTTCCTTGATGTTTCGAGGATGAGTGATTTGCAATATGGCCTCAATCCTCTTTGGGTCTATCTTTATCCCCTCTTCTGAAATGATGTGCCCAAGAAGTCTACCTTCTTGGAGACAAAATAGTGTTTTCTTTGGATTTAAAGATATCCCAAACTTTCTGCATTTCTCGAATACTTTTCTCAAGTGTTCTAAGTTCTCTTCATCTGTCTTGGAGAAAACAGTGACATCATCAAGGTAAATAATGATGAAGTAGCCCAATTCTTTCGAGAAAGAAATGTCCATGGCTCTATGAAAAGTAGCACTAGCATTCATTAAACCAAAGGGCATTTTCACATACAAGAAAGTGCCCCAAGGTGTAGCAAAAGCTGTCTTTAATTGATCATCAGGATGTACTAAAATTTGATTCTATCCTGAATAGCCATGTAGCAAAGAAATTCTTTTAGAACCAACTACCCTTTGTAAAATATGGTCCATCGTGGGTAAAGGGTAGTTGTCCTTCAATGAGGCTTTGTTTAAGTCTCTAAAGTCAATACAAAGCCTAATCTCTCTTGTTTTATTCCTAACTGACACCAGATTAGACACCCACTCTGAATATCTAATAGGGACAATAATACCAGCTTCATACATTTTCTTGATTTCCTTCTCAACCAAAGGTAACTGAACAGGGTTTATTCTGCGCAGCTTTTGTTTAAATGGCTTTTGGTTTTCCTTAAGAGGTATCTTGCGCTGAATTATTTCAATTTCATAGGATTTTAGATCCTCATAAATCCACGCAAAAACATCAGAAAATTCTTTAAACAACTCTATGTATTTGAGTTTAATGTTAGCTGGTAAAGTTCTAGACAGTTTGAACATCTTTTGTTTAAGTTCACTACCTATATTACACTCTTCAACTTCAGTCTAGACAGGCTCTAGTTTCGGTTTCCTAGCCACATCATTGAAATCAAACAACTCTTCTAAAGGGGCCAGACCTTTTGGAAAACTTTGATTGTTAGACTGCAGAGTTTCTAAGTCTTCTGTTTCTAACTCTGCAATTATTTCTGTTGTGTTTTCAAGTTTGATAGACAACAGATTTATATCAACAACCTTAGGAGACTTTTCTTCTTCATCAAGTAGATTTTCTTCACTGGGACAGTCTGTTTCATAGTCTAAATCTGAACTTGGTAGTTCAAATTCATTTCTAGACTGCAGGAAGTCTTCTATTTGTTTGTCTCCATCAAACACTTTCCAATATTTCTCGTTATCAGGGACAACTAGTTTGAATTTAATTTGAGTTGTGCATTGTTTGGTTTCAAATGGTGTTAAACATGTTCTAGCAACAAAAGCTAAACTGTGGGCCATGATATTCTTTTGTCTTGGGACAAAAACAAGTTGGGATTCCTCAAAAGTTTTCAATAAATCCATGACGTCATTTCGATAGGCTCTAAGTCTGGGGAGTTTGGCTCTGTATTCCCCGTTCAGTTGCCTAATGATTAACTCTGAATCCCCATAAACTTTTATTCTTTTGGCTCCTAATTTCTTTAACAAGTGTAAGCCTAAAAGAAGGGATTCGTATTCCGCTATGTTATTCGAACACTGAAAATTTAATCTGCAGGAATGGCCTTCTGTGTGATTTCTTTCAGTGTTACGTATCCATACGCCTGCACCAGCATTGCTCCTAGTGCAGGACCCATCGAAGTTCATACTCCAAAGAGGACTAGTCTCAGGTTCAACAGTTTGATTACTATCCTCTTCAACTAATGTGCTTTCTGATTGTTCTTGAATATCGGCACTTTGCTGAATTCGTTTTAATTCCTCAGGTTTTTCATTGAGTTGAGGACTTCTTTCTTGACTCTCAAGGTTTAAAAGCAAAGGATGGATGATTTGTAGCTCTAGACCTGTGTTTGGTTTGCTGTAGTTTTCTAGTTTAGAAAATTGTTTTGACATTTCCATGTGGTCTTCCTCCTCCTCTCTATCTGCCATTAATTCAGTTAAGGTCACTTGTTCAGTGAATGTTTCATCATTAAAAAGGATAAATGAATCAAGGCCTATATTTACAGAATAAAGGGGAGAGTTTTGCGGTCTCTCTTGGCTAGTAACCATGTATTGCATATGGGACTCCCTATAAAGTCTTCTAGTCTGATTGAAAATAGGGATGGTTGCATATGTCATGTCCATCTGCATAGTTCCTTGTAACTTAGCTCCCCAAGATCTTGATAACAACATACCATACTTTGGGGGTACATCAGCCACAACAATATCCATTACTAAACACTTGGCTTGAATTTGTGCTAAGTTTACACAGAGGTCTTTGATTAATCCTAAACATTTCACTCTGCTTGAGTCAAAGGAGTAAAGATATTTGTATGGCCTAGTGATTTCAAGGCCTAGGCTCTCCATTACAGCTTTGGGAATTAGGTTATGAGAGGCCCTTGAATCATGCATAGCGTTGTGCAAAATCTTGTCATGAATATTTAAACTAACATAAAAAGGAGGAACTGGTCCTTCTTGACATATACCCTCAATCTTAGGACCAAATATGAGCTCTGGCTGGTCATCGTTAAGATTGACAGTGTCATTATTCTCCTCTATGCTTAAAGCCTTCAAAATTTGGGATCTATATACATTTTGGGAAGCTAATTCAATGAGAGGAATAGAGATTTTGATTCTGGAAATTTCCGGCTCCAAACTAAAAGGCATCTAATTCTTTGAAGTGCTTGTTTCAGCGTTGTTAACTGCCACTCTATCAGCAAAATCAGTTTGTTGATTTCCTCTATTTACATTTGTCAAAATTGTTTTAACAAGAGTACTAGCTGATGTGCTAACACTGCTAAGATTTGCACTCTGTTTTTCAGTACTTTGAGTGCATTTTTCCTTGTTTCTATCAAAATTTACAACCACTGTTTTGTCTTTCTGCTTTGTAACTTTGGGTTTATTTAGAGTGCTGTTTTGTGAAGAATTGTCAGAGGTTTTATTGTTGGGAGTTTCCAGATTATTTTTACTCCTAAGGTCATATTCCTTTGTGGTTTCTATGATGACATTTTCCATTTCTTGATAGTAATATTCATCTTCTAGTCTCTTGTCATCATAGGGTGTATATAGACCTTGTTTTCTATTGTAATGAACTTCAAAATCATCATTATCTACTCCCAACATGTTTATATCATCCTCCTATGTTTTTTCTAATGTTTCTTCAACCTCACCTAAGTATTTTTGATGAAAAGGAGGGGTGATCTGTTGATCATCCTCCCTTGGTCTGCTTTGAGGCTAGTTTCTCCTAAAATTCTGATTTTGGTTTTGATTTCTATTTTAAAGAGCTGTTTGGTTTTGATTTTCTTGTGCTCTCTCAAGTATGCTCATATTTTTCATCATCTCCTCCATCATTCTTTCCATCTTTGAGCTGGATGTGGAAGGTGTAGATTCCTCGCTAAAAGACACTCTCTTCTCATTCTTCATTCTTGCTTTTTTCTCCATTAAATTAACTTCCACAGCAAGAGCTCCCTTTTGCATATCTTCAAGGGTTAAAGGATATCTCTCTCTCAGCTGATAGGCCATATTAGGATCAAATCCTTCAGGAAACTTGTTTAAATATGAGCCTTGTGGAGATTTTAGGTCTAGGGGGTGGGCATTATAAACACTGTTAAACCTAGTGCAATAAGCTTGTACACTTTCCCCAACGTTTCTTTGGAGGTTCTTGTAATCAGAAAGTATTTGAAGAGGGTTTTTCCTCACTTCCCATTTGTTTAAGAATATCTGATGGAAGACTTGGAGATCATTAATACTGTGAGGGGTTAAGCCTTTGAACCATTTTCTTACTTCTCCCCCTAAACTCTAAGCAAATAGTCTAATTTTGACAGTTTCATCATCGATCTCATTTCTGTCAAAGTAGTCATTCATCTTATCCACATGTTTTGAAGTAGTAGTTGTATTAATGGCATCATACAATGGTATCTTGGATTGATATTCTCGTGGAAGATTGACTAAAGGTAAAGGAAGGACAAGGGGAGCATACCATGTTGCCATGATAGGAGGTTGTGGAAACAGTGGGGGGTTTACAAGTGGTGGATTGATAAAAGGGAAAGTGGGCTGGAATGTAGTGGTTTGGACAGTGGATGTATGAAGAACATATGTGGATGGACCAGGAATAGATTGTTGAGCTGAAATTGGATGAGAGACACCTAAATTGTGAAGGAAATGTAAATCTGGTGGTGTATTTTCTCTACTACCAGGACGTTCACTTTGTTCTAGGGATGAAAGTGAAGAATCTGAATCTAGCTTATCTAAATCATCAAGTGACCTAGTTCTAAATGGATTTCTTAAGTCAACTTGTGATTTTTGTAGAGCTGCAAGGTTTTCAGGAACATATTTAGCTCTAAAGGGTGATTTGAAAACAGTTGAAGATTTAACCTCAGGAGACTTCCTAAGGATTCTTTTAGGGTTATTAACTATCTCAGGAGGGTTTGGGTCAGGATAGGCTCTAGTATGAATCTTTCTAGGGGCCACTATGCTGTGTTTTTCAGACCCAACTAAACAAGAAAAGTTTAACCAGATATGACATTCTTTAAGAGGTCAATTGATCTTTTAAACAAGGAAAATTTAATCCTAAAGTCCTCTAACTAAGTTTAAATGATGTTATGATGATAATGGGTCGTCCCGGTGGAGTCTTAAGTTCTGTTTAGGATTGTGGAGTCACCAGGTGGAAATTTTTAGCTCTTTTGGAGGTAAAAGGTTTTATGGTCCACCACCATGTTTATTTGAATACCAATCTGAAATATTTTTAGGTTTTCTGAGTTTATTTCAGTCCTATGGGTTCTAAGAGTGTCCTAAATATGCTTCAACACTTAGCTATGGTGATGAGACAAAGACAATATAATCTTATGGCTAAGCTAGCTGATCCTTCAAGGTTTGATAAGTTCTTACGAGAATCCTAAGTTTTCCTTAGTTTGTCACTGATTCAAAATAAGTTCTATCATGATTACGATTTTCTTGGTAGTGCTTGAAGAGGGCTGCTTGTACTCACTGAACAATGTTCTTGAATCAAGGGTAATCTGAGATCTTTAAGGTATATCTAGGATGAAAAATACTTAATTTCCCTAGTGGAGTCACCAGAATTGTTAGCTCCCCGTAATTCCAGCAGATTGATGAGACCAGAACTGCGGAGAGGACACTTGAACCACTTTGGGATTCTAGGATCTAGCCCTCCTGAATCCAGAGAGGGATCTCTCTATAAGTGCAAAGATTGATTTATCTTTAAGGCTTTTATGTGTGATATTAGGCTAGTTATTAAGAGCAAGGGTTTTTTGTTTGGTTTTGGATGGTCGAGCATGATTTTTAGTTGAGTGGAAAGTCCTAAAATGAAAGAGTTTCAAAGGTGTGAATTTGCAAGCAATCAGAACAAGCTTTGGTTGATAGGATAGATATAACACTGCTTTTTAGTCCATTGGGCTATGGAGTCATAAAAGGGATTAATTTTGCAACAATTTCAAGAGTGGTCCAAGGGGCAAGTCATCTATATCACAATATCTTTCAGATTAAATGATGGAATGGAAACAATAAAAGTGTTGAAGGGGTGGAAAAAGACAATAATTTCAACTAGGATTTATCAGTCTTTCCAAACAAGAAAATCCTTTTAAGTAACTGTTTAAAACCAACCAAAGGACAGGGCTAACCATAGACTTCTTTGGACAAGCTTGTATTAAAGCTAACTCATCAGACAAACAATCCAGTAATCCACATAATTACTTTCAAAAGGGATGAAAACAGATAAGAAAACAAAGTGCAGCCTAAGATCAGATAAGATACTTTTAAATCTAAACTGCTTTCAGCATACTCTTAGGGAAACTTTCAGAACTACCTTTGGAGAAAGAAACTAGAAGACAGGGCAAACCATAAACTTTTCTAGTCTAACTTTACTGAGTAAATAATGAAAATAACATTCAAGAACAATGTTTATGTTTAGACAGTAGAACGAGGGAACGCCATCATTCCTAACTGCTTAGACTGTATTGAATCATTCTTAAATACACAATTTGGAGTAAAACATTGAGATAAATCTTATCAGTCAAAGAAGGGTACTATACACAGTAAATCCTAACTCTATGCTTGTTGTTCTTTATCAGAGAATAAATGGACAAAATGGCATACATGAAAGGAAAACAATAAAACAGAAAGAAGCACTTCACTAGTGATATAGACCAGGATCCCAAGAATCAACTTGTATATTGTTGTCAATCTAGTTACATTCTTCAAGTCCAATGTTTCAGTTTAGTAATAATTTTCTCTTCTCAGCCTAACTTATTTGATCACAAACAGAGCTTCAAGAGCCTCTGAACACTATTTACATGTAGAAAGTTTCGAGCACAAGTATTACATAAAAGCTCTACAACCAACCTATATCCAACCCTGTACAATGAGCTCCTCAAGAAGATTTTATAGGAAAATGAGGAGGTGGAATGAGAGAAAAGATCTATAGACCCAATTAATACAGTTTAATGCTTCTCGGACTTTGAGGGGCTCAATGGAGAAGATTACAGATATTTCCTCTGTATTAATTGGTTTACATTTATGCATTAAGCTTGTTGGGAAGATTTTGTTGACTTTAAGGCTCTGTGTCATCTTTGTAATAACTTTGCTGATAGTTTATAATAAGTTCCTTTAGTCAAATTAACTGTTCAGCTGTCTTCATGCTAATATCTTCCGTTCTAATAATAACTTGGCCTCTTTTGAATGCTTTGAGGCTGCAGGTGGCATTAAGTAGCTGAGAGGATTCAATTAGCCCCTGATGTGGCAATGGAGGCTTTCTCGGTCTGGTAGATATTTTTGTTTTGACCTAAAACAGGATTAATTTGCTTCTGATCTATGTGTTAGGCATAATTAGGCCTAAATCTTGTCTTCTGTTCTTTAAACTGCGTTTAATTGAGTGGATTAGGCTTTAGATGTTTGATTTAGGCCGTAATCCCTCAAAACTGTGTAAACCATCTTCGAGTCTTCATCTCTATTGTGACTGGATCTTTAACACTGATACTCTCTATTTTAATTAAGCTTTGATGTGTCTTGTTGATGTGTAGGTGTGCAGAGGGCTTATAACGGTATCAGTGCTCCTGAGGCACCAATAAAATTTGATGGGAACCCTGCAAAAATATCTCTTTGATGAATAAAGGCCTGGAGGGTCGTCACCCTCGGCCTTCATTTTTCCTTTAAAATATTTGAAAAACCTTTAAAACCTGCATAAACCAAGAAATATTAAGAAAATCCTGTGTATTTGGGTTTAACTTCTTTGGAGGCTTAGGTTTAGAGTGCAGTAGTTAGATGAAAACATCCAACAGTGGAGATTGATCACGGGGGTCAAATGGAGGCAGTTGGAACAAACGGTGGGGAGATTAAGACGGGGCTATCGATCTTGCAGAGATCAGTGGTTGAGAGTGACCGGGGAAATATAATGTAGAGGGGCCACTTTATCGTGAAATGGAAGAAAACAAAGAAAATAAGTGATCACATGAATGGAAAATGGCATCAACCCATGGTACTCATCTACCCATGTTATCCATCCACCCATGGAATTTACCCATGGTATTCATCGACCCATGATATTTATTCGCCCTTGGTATTATAAGTGACCCATGGTATGTATCCACCCATGGTATTCATCCACACATGGGATTTACCCATGGTATTGTAAGTGGTATCTACCCATGGTATTGGCCTATGGTATCTACACATGGTATTGTAACTCAAAAAAGGCTATAAATAACAAGCCTCAATTTGTAAAAGGACAGATTGTCTGCCACAATGTAGCTTCTACAATTATTCTCTGTTTTAATAAGACAAGTTTCTTTGTGGTTTTATTTTCTTGATGTTGTTTCTTCTTTTCTGGCATTCTAATTTTGCAGATCTTGTCAGATCCATTTCAAATTTTTAGATCTTGGGGGCCTCCCCTCAAGATCTGGATTAGTGGTATCAGATTCAGGTTACGCCTCCATGGGAATGAGGGTTTGAAACATATTTCAGTTTCAATGTTTTGCAGCAATCTTCAGCAAAATCCATGAATGTTTTTGGGCGGCGAGTTTTCAGATCAGATCTGAAAATTTTGGTAAAAAATTTGCAAAAACAAAGACCAGATCTGGATTCCTTGCGAAAAAATACTCAAATTCAAAAAAAAAAATCGGCCAAATTGGAGTTCGGATGAGGGAGATATTGCTAATTCAAAATCAGCAATGTTGAAGCAATTTTTCTGACGACAATTCATGGACGGCGGCTCTCCTGTCATTTTTCGCCATTTTTAGTACAAAATTTCAAATAAATGGAGATATATCTAAGCTCCTCTTGAAAAATCACCCAAGTTCAAAAAAAAAATCGGTTGAATCGGAGTCCGGATGTGGGAGTTATCGTTGATTTAAAATCAACTATTTTTTCAGAAATTTTGTGACGGCGTGCCAGTTCCAGCGCAAATATGAGAGTCTAGAGTCTCCAGATAGTGGTTTCAAACACATGAAATGATGCAGAATGATCATTCCATTTCCAAAAACAGGTTATAATAAATATTCTAAGTTATATTGACCGAGTTATGCTCATTTTAAATCTGGAGCAGCATTCGGAGCGGGTTCCCTTTGGAGACGTGCCCTCCCACCCCGCTTTAGTAGGCACCTGCTTCACATTCATCAGTTTGATCATAGCAGCGTTCGGCTTGGGTTATTTGGAGACGTTCCCTCCCACCCCAAGCTATGTAGGCACCTGCTACTTCATCAACAATCAGCATCACAGTTATGGGTCAACCGCACAAAATCATTTTCATCGAAGTCCATTTGCTAGGCCGCACACTATTAGTCACACAGTTGGTCACAAGCATTACAGGGTATCTCTATCCTCGGATCTTCGTTCGTCATGGTTTTTGTTCATCCACAAACCCACACTTCATCGAAGTCCATTTGCTAGGCCGCACACTGTCAATATCACAGTTGGTCACAAGCATTACAGGGTATCTCTATCCTCGGATCTTCGTTCATCACGGTTATGGGTTAACTACACAAAACTCTTCTCTTCAGTGGTTCTTCATATTCAACAAAGGCTTCTCAGGCGGGAACTTCACGCAATGGAGACCATTGCTTCTTAAGGAGGGAGGAATGATCCGAATGGAAAATGGCATCAACTCATGTTATTCATCTACCCATATTATCCATCTACCCATGGTATTGTAAATGGCATCGAACCATAGTATTCATCCACCCATGATATTTATTCACCCATGGTATTATAAGTGACCCATGGTATGTATCCACCCATGGTATTCATCCACACATGGGATTTACCCATGGTATTGTAAGTGGTATCTACCCATAGTATTGGCCCATGGTATCCACCTATGGTATTGTATATCAAAAAAGGGCTATAAATAACAAGCCTCACTTTGTAAAAGGACAGATTGTCCGCCACAATGTAGCTTCTATAGTTATTCTCTATTTTAATAAAACAAGTTTCTTTGTGGTTTTATTTTCTTTGTGTTCTCTCTTTTTTCTGGCATTCTAATTTTGCAGATCTTGTCAGATCTATTTCAAATTTTTAGATCTTGGGAGCCTCCTCCCAAGATCTGAATCCGGCTAAGCGAAAAACCTTTGGCGAGAGGCTAAAAAATGAAATTGGGGTTTTTGGAAATAACATGAAATTTGTCGGAAAAAATCGGCCAAGGAGATCAACGGCGAGGTTTAAAAGATGAACCCCTTGGAGGATGGCGAAGGGCGATAGTTCAATGGTCAGATTGAATGTGAGCTGTTGATCTGCAGAGATCAACAGCGGGGAATAAACGCGATGAAATGCAATCGAAATGGGGTAAAGCGGTTTTGGATGAAGAAACAGTTATTTTCGCGCAGCAAAAGGGGAGTAAGGCGGTTTTATATTTTTGAACATGATATGCTTAGATCCCAACACATGGCATTTCAAAACCACCCTCATCGCGTAGATTTTAGGAATTATCTTTCGGGGTTGAATCTACGCGAAACTGCACACTAGCTTGTTAGATCTAGGGCGTCGGACAAATCAAATGGTCGAGAGAGAGCGCGATGTCCGATAGATGTGCGAGATGGAAAAGAGGTGGGGCGATTTTAATCTAGACCATCCGATCGGGGATGGACATCGGAGAGATTTGAATACGGGGAGAGGGTAGGACCCGGGGAGTTGGGCTTATTCTGCGATGATTCCGGGCCGTTGGATGAGGAATGAATGAGTCTGATTAAATCTCGGGGTCAAATGAATAAACGATGAGGTAGAGGAGTTGCAGACGAAATGGCCAATATGGGCCGTTGATGCAACGGAGATCAGCGACGGGATCTCATTTAAAACTTTATACAGTGGGTTC